>JAUELO010012710.1:0-11400 GCA_032357855.1 Amphibolips quercusostensackenii
AGTTGTTACGCGAAACCGTAGAAAAGAAAATTGGTATTCATTCCTTGAAAGGAGTGTTTTTTGTTTGAGGGAGGTTTTGCGCCTTCATTGACAATGAATTAAAAGTGGTAAGATTTTATCGATCATCTGTATATTAAACTATATATATTTTTATATTGTTTGAAAAAACATACAAACTAAATAAAAATGATATTAGATTTTTGAAAAAAAATATATATATAAATAAATTTACAATTTTTAAGTGAATTAAGTTGAACGTAGTGCGCGTATTTCCTTTTATATTTTTTGATTGCATATAAATTTTTATTCATAGGTACTATTTAATCGAATTAGATCGATGAGGAGAGGAAAGAGGATTCTCATTAAGGGAGAAAGTTTTAATATTTTTGATTTTAAAGTCACATATACTTTTGAATGGTTTAGAAGAGATACTCAAAGAAATCCTATTTTCAAAAAAATTGTTTGAAAAGAAAATTCAATAAAAAATGGAAATTTACTTAAAGAGGTTATTGTTGCTAAAAAAATCGGATTATCAACAATTATGTTCAACAGGTAAATTATAGATGAGAAAATATTTCAATTCTTAAATTTTGTTTATTTTGGATACAAATTTTCCTAACAAAGAAAATTATTATTTTTTTTTAGGTTAGTGCTGAGGATGAATGGTGTTTTAATTTAAAGCATTCTGTTCGCACGAATCCCGTTTTAAAACTATTTGAAAAAATTATAATGGATAAAAATTGACAATTAAAAATAAATGTAGAAATGATCCAAATGCCCTGGGAGTCGGTGATGGGAGGTCCAGGTCGTGTAAAAGCCGGTTGGGCTGTTGCTGAGGACTATTTTACAAATAATTTTGTCGATACCACGGTGCCTTTTCTTTATGGATGGAATAGGTGGATAGCCTCGAATGGCGTTCTTGCTGAGGTGATTTTCTATTTTATTTTTATTTTAAATTTGAAAATTTAATAATTAATCCTGAGAAAGAGTTTGCAAATTTTAATTAATAATGTCTTATTTTTGTTTCAGTGCTATGACATTGACTGAATTTAGGAATGAGGATGATTTGAGTTTTTATATAGAAGAAAAAAGTGAGAGTAATCAAAAACGTATTTTTATGTATGTACATTTTCATTGGAAATTTCTTTTTTATGAGAAATGTAATTAATTTTAAATTTAAAGTATTATTCATAATTGAAATGTCTTATTTGAAAGTGTGATGAAGATTAATCAATATTTATTACTTTCACTTTTGTTTTGCTTATTCTTACTGTATTTTTGTTGCACTTTTTATTGCTTCTAGGATTGATGATCTAAGATATCTAGTGAAATTTTTCTCTAGTACCCTTTTAAGTCTAAAGTCTTTTATACTGTTTTCGTCTATTTGTAGTTGATTTATGTTTATGTGAGTTGTTCTAATGATATTTTTGAAAATAATTTTCTGTCATTATTGACTTGTACTAACAATAATACAAAAAGTAATACAAGTAATAATGTTCAAATTACTGAGGCGAACATTATTTTACCGGTATATTTATAGTAACTGAATTCTTTTGATTAAAAAAATTTCTAATTCTTTTGTCTACTTTATTTGAAATTATTATTTCAGTGTGTAGATATGATAATGGTACATCTTTTTTTTCTTTCTTGCTTTTCAACTATAATCTAAATTCTGCAGGTTTAGCTATTGCAAAATATTCTAATTCTGAATCAATTAAAGATAGGGGGATCCCGAATCTTGGTACTGGAATTTTTTGGTCTAGAATTTTTGAATTAGTTTTTGGTTTTAAAATTGGGTTCTGTTCAATTGTACATTATGGATTAATTTGTAAGATTCCTGTATCTTGGAGGCCTATATTTATTCGTACGGTGTGTATGGGCAATTAAATCGCACTTGTTGGGGTAGGCATCTAGAAAATAAAAATTCGTAGTGCGATTGAAGTGGGATTAACAGTGTGTAATTATCCAAATTTATATAGTAATTGTATTTATATGGAATAGATTGTGAGAGTATAGAAGTTTCACAAGTAGGGTTACTAGTTGTGCGGTGAAATATTTTATTGATCAATTGATATTGCTAGGTAGGATATTTCGAGCTTAATGTAGATAATAGGGGTAGGGAATATTTCAAGGCCATGATAGATTGGAGAGGGATATATTTTGTACGTTTGAAATTCGTTAGGAATGATTGTTGGACAAGTTATCAGAAAAACTAGGTTGTGACCTAAAATAAAAATTTTTCGTTTCTGAAAATTTAAGAAAGTCTCTGAGTTTAATTTTTTCAAAGTTTGAATATTTCGTGTCAAAGGAATTTTGTATTAATTTTATCGTAAAAAAGTGTGACAAGAACCAAATTGTATTGTTTGTATTTTTTAAGGTTTCGATAAACTGTTCAATGGTTTCTATGTAAATATATAGAATATCATGCATATTATCAAGCCATTTCGTGACGAAAATTCATGGGGAACTGATTCTTAATTTAGAATGTTTTGAAATCCATGTGTAACAATTTTTAATATTGTCTACCATATTGATAAATTTTTTATGCGTGTCTTGTAAAGGATGTTGGTACACGTAAGTATCGTTTTGTACAATATTTGTGAAATAAGCTATAGTTGCTCTTAATTTTTCAATCGCGTATTGATTATATGTAACTGTTATTTGGTCATCTTTATTTGTAATGTTCATTATGTCGTTTAAAAGGTCCGTTATTTCGTTAATTTGCATGGTCATTCTGTCCTTTTGAGTTTTGAATTTATAGTCGTATGCTACTTTAATACAGAAATTAGATTTTTTTAAATTTTCGCAATGTGAAAGTATGTTTGTGTAAGTGGCTAAGAGCGTTGTTTTGATTTCAAGTATTTCCTGTATATTTAAATTAGATATTTAATGGTAGTTATTTCTAAAGAATTTAATTTACTTTAATAGTTCGTAATGAAGGCCTGTCGTATTTTCAAATTTCGTTTTAAGAAAGTAGTCGTTTCTCTTTTGAGCTGGAATACTTAAAAGGGTGGTTAGTAGAGATAGCAGGAAAAAAAAGATTTCTCTGTGAATCTCTCTTTGAATCATTATGGTTTCTAAATTTTCGATTTTTATATTTTCTTGTATCTTTTTCTATAATTTGCTTTATACGCGGTTATTTTCTTCAGGACTAGGCGGGGGTGGTATTAGAGTATTATTATCATAGAAGATCATGATTTCGTTATCACTGGAATCATTAAGACCGCGTTTGGATATTTTCTTTACTTGCTTTGGTTTGGGACTTTTGAGATCCTGTAAGGCTTTGAGTGTGGCGTATTTTTTTGCGATAGATCGATATTCTGCGATTCCTTCATATTGCTTTCCCTGTACTGTGCAAATTGCTATATGCGTGTCATTATTTAGTATTGTTGTAATTTTTAGGAAAGAAAAATGAGGTTTTTCTATTCTCTTTACAATGCATAGACTTCCCAATTTTCTGATTGCTTCATGTAAAAATATGTATTTATTTTGATCAAATTTTGATTTGGTATATTCGCGAAATGTAAGAATCGCATTTTGCTTTGCTATACATTCATTATTTCCTGTACTTATTATAGTGTGATTTTTGTGTTTGATTGTTTCTATATAGTGCGGTTTGTGATGGTAATCATATTGGGTCTCTGTTGTACATTGGGGTATTAGATTTTCTTGAGGGTCATTTGAATAGTAGAAATTTGTGAAATGTATGTTTCCTATTGAAATTATTTTTCTTAAGGATGAGTGTTCAGTAGGATTTTTTTTAGACATAATAGGAGTTAAGATTTTCTTTCATAGATGTACGAAATAAGGAGATTCACTCGTGCTAAAAAGTTCAGAGTGTGAGTATTCACGCAGCCGTGAATAAATGTGTCTGCTATTAATTTGAATAATCTAAGTACTATGATTATGCCTATTAGACCTGCACCAGCTGTGCCAAAATTAGTAAATACTGTCCAAAAACGACCCCAAGCTGATTCTGCTATCTGACTTGAAGTTTTTTCGTCCATTAGATTCATTATTGATATTCCTTGTGTTATGGTAGATTGTCCCGTAATTACTCTTGCTAATGTATCAAGTACCATTGGCTTTTGGCAGGGAACATTATATGATCACGTAACTTGTCTAAATCGGATTGAGAATAAATTCCGCTAGTTGCTAGAGAGGCTGGATTATTATATTTCCAGGTAGGTAATTTTAATGGTTGCATAATTTCTGGATACTTAGATTCTATTGGATTTGGTGAGATTTTATACCAATGTTCTTCTATTTGGTATATAGATGGTACATGAAACTTGAAGGCTTAAATGCTTTAAAATATTAAAAAATACTATTTCAGACCTAATTTTTAAGATTTTTTTCTCCAGTTTTACTTAGAGATATTTCGACTCTGACATTTTTCTAAGTTTTGCGGTGAAAATAATAGTGAGACAAAAATCAACCTCGTCGATTAGCTCCAGATCCTTCCAAAAGTGAACTAAACTATATTTTGTCATAAAATCCTTCATGACATAGAGGTATCATAAAGGCATCATTAAGACATCTCATGTGATTTTCGCCAAAAGTTAAAGTCCAATAGTTGAATATTTATTTCCCACATAAAACTTAAAGGCTTAAATGCTCTGAAATATCAAAAAATACTATTTCAGACCTAATTTTCAGATTTTTTTTCCAGTTCTTCTTAGAGATATTTTGACTCTGAAATTGTTCTAAGTTTTGGGTTGAAAATAATAGTGAGACAAAAATCAACCTCGTCGATGAGCTACAGATCCTTTTAAAAGTGAAGAAAACTATATTTTTTCATAAATTCTTTTATGACATGGATGTATCATAAAGGCATCATCAGGACATTTCATGTGATTTTTGCTAAAAGTTAAAGTCCAATAGGGAAATATTTTTTTCCCACATAAAACTTAAAGGATTAAATGCTCGTAAACATAAAAAAATACTATATCAGACTTAATTTTTAAAATTTTTTTCTCTAGTTCTACTTAGAAATATTTTGACTCTGAAATTTTTTTAAGTTCTGGGGTGTAAATAATAGTGAGATAAAAACCAACCTCGACGATAAGCTCTGGATACTTTCAGAAGGGAAAAAAACTATATTTTTTCATAAATTCCTTCATGAAATGGAGGTATTATAAAGGCATCATCAGGGAATCTCATGTGATTTCCAATAAAAGTTAAAGTCCAATAGTTAAATATTTTTTCCCACATAAAACTTGAAGGCTCAAATGCTCTAAAATATCAAAAAATACTGTTTCAGACCTAATTTTTGATATTTTTTTTTCTAGTTCTACTTGAAGATAATTCGACTTTGAAATTTTTCTAAGTTTTGGGTTAAAAAAAAGAGTGAGACAAAAATCAACCCCGACGATGAGCTCCGGATACTTTCTGGAGTGAAAAAAATTACATTTTTTCATAAATTCTTTCATGACATGGATGTATCATAAAGGCATCATCAGGACATCTTATGTGATTTTTGCTGAAAGTTAAAGTCCAATAGGATAATATTTTTTTCCCACATAAAACTTAAAGGCTTCAATGCTCTGAAATATAAAAAAATACTATTTCAGACCTAATTTTTTAGATATGTTTCCAATTCTTCTTAGAGATATTTCGACTCTGAAATTTTTCTAAGTTTTGAGTTGAAAATAATAGTAAGACAAAAACCAACCTCACCGATGACCTGCGGATACTTTTAAAAGTGACGCAAACGATATTTTTTCATAAATTCTTTCATGACATGCAGGTATTATAAAGGCATCATCAGGACATCTCATGTGATTTCCGCTAAAAGTTAAAAACCAGTAGTTAAATATTTTTTCCCCACATAAAACTTAAAGGCTTAAATGCTCTGAAATATCAAAAAATACTATTTTAGACCTAATTTTTAGATTTTTTTCCAGTTCTTCTTAGAGATTTTTCGACTCTCACATTTTTCTAAATTTTGGGGTAAAAATGATAGTGAGACAAAAATTAACCTCGCTGATGAGCACCGCATACTTTCAAAAGTGAAGAAAACTATATTTTTTCCTAAATTCTTTCCTGACATGGAGGTATCATAAAGGCATTGTCAGGACATCTCATGCGACTTCCGCTAAAAGTTAAAGTCTACTAGTTAAATTTTTTTACCACAGATAAAACCTAAAGGCTTTATTGCTCTGAAATATCAAAAAATACTATTTCAAAACTAATTTTTAAGATTTATTTTTCTAGTTTTACTCAGAAATATTGCGACTCTGAAATTTATCAAAGTTTTGGGGTAAAAATAATAATGAGACAAATATCAACCTCGCCGATGAGCTCCGGATACTTTTAAAAGTGAAGAAAACTATATTCTTTTCATAAATTCCTTCATGACATGAGGGTATCATAAAGGTATCATTACGACATCTCATGTCACTTCCGCTAAAATTTAAAGTCCAATAGTTAAATATTTTTTTCCCACATACAACTTAAAGGCTTGAATGCTCTTAAATATGAAAAATACTATTTAAGACCTAATTTTTAAGATTTTTTTCAGTTCTACTTAAGAGATATTTCGTCCCTGACATTTTTCTAAGTTTGAGGGTAAAAATAATAGTGAGAGAAAAATCAACCTGGCCGATGAGCTCCGGAAACTTTCAAAAGTGAAGAAAACTATATTCTTTTCATAAATTCCTTCATGACATGAAGGTATCATAAAGGCATCAGCAGGACATCTTATGTGATTTCCGCTTAAAGTTAAAGTCCAATAGTTAAATATTAAATGCTCTAAAATATCAAAAAATACTACTTTAGACCTAATTTTTAAGATTTCTTTTCCAGTTCTACTCAGAGATATTTCGACTCTGAAATTTTTCTAAGTTAAATTAAACCATTTTTTATTTTAATTTTATATCTTTTTGACGTAAATATCAACCGTCAGTTTTTTTGTTAAAAATGCATCTTGTTTGGAAAAATCTATTTTTTGATAAAAAATTTATGGAGTTGTTTGAAAATTCAACTTTTTGTTCGAAAATTAAATTCTTTATAGAAAATTTATATTTTTTGGTTGAAAATTGAACTATTTGATTAAAAATGTGTGTAATATATGTAAAACTTGTGTTTCTTGTAGAAAATTAATCTTCTGGGTTAAAGTTTCAACTCTTCTTGAAAATTCGTCATTTTTATTTCAAAATTAATTTCTTCTGGTACAAATTTAATTTTTTGTTGTTGTTAAAAGCAACTTCTTGCTTAAAAATGGATCTATATAATTATTTTGTTGAAAATTCTTCTGTATTGGTTATATTTAACCATTTTTTAAACGTATCAAATCGTTTTTACTGAAATAATAGCTATTTAGTTTTTTGTTGAAAATTCATCTTTTTATGTTAGAAGTTAATGTAATATGTGTCAAATTCATATTTTTTCGTAGAAAATTCATCTTTTTGGTTGAAGATTCAACTGCTTTGTATAAAGTTCGCCTTTTTGGCTTGAAAGTTTAACATTTATTGACTAAAAAATTTTTTTTGTCACAGTTTTAGCTTTGTTTTTTAAATTTCGTAATTTTTACTTAAAAATTAATTTCTTCTGGTAAAAATTTAATCTTTTTCTTTGTTAAAAGCAACTTTTTCGTTGAAAAGTTATCGGGTTTGTTTGGAAATTCAACTACTTAATTCTTTTTTTGAAAATTTATTTTTTGTAGTAAATTAATCTTTTTAGGCCGAAGTCAATTTTTTGAAATGATAAATTTAACCATTTGGTTAAAAATTCATCTGTTTATATGAAAATTGAATGTTTCGTTAAAAATGTTTATTTTCCGGTGAAAAATTAGACTTTTTGGTAGATACTTAATTTTTTCTATTAAAAATTATTTTTTGTATAAAAATTTAACCATTCCATTTTTGGTTAAAGCTTTATCTATTTAATTAAAAAACTTTAAATGTTTGGTTAAAAATTTATGTAATATATGTAAAATTTGTGTTTCTTGTAGAAAATTAATCTTCTGGTTAAATTTTTAACTCTTCTTGAAAATTCGTCATTTTTATTCGAAAATTCATCTCTTTTGGTAAAAATTAAATCTTCTTTTTTTTTGTAAAACGCAACTTTTTGTTTGAAAATGGATAGGGTTTGTTTGAAAATTCAACCATTTAATTCTTCTGTTAAAAATTTTTCTTTATCGATTAAATTCGACCATTTTTCAATTTAATTTGGGATAATTTTTTACTGAAATAATAATTATTGGATTTTTGTTGGAAATGCAACTTTTTAGGTTAAAAATCAATTTTTTAAATGAAAAATTCACCTACTTAGTCAAAAATTCAACTGTATAGTATAAAATTCTTTTCTTTTTCATTAAAATTTAATTTCTGTCATAAAAATTTAACTACTCCATTTTTGGTTAAAACTTGATCCATTCAACTTAAAGAATTTAACTATTTATTTTAAAGTTTATGTAACTTGTGTGAAATTCATGTTTTTTTTTAAGGAAAATGCATCCTTTTGGTTGAAGATTTAACTGCTTTGTACAAAGCTTGTCTTTTTGGTTTGGAAGTCCAATATTTATTGACTGAATAATCTTGTTTGTTTACAGTTTTAGCTTTTCTTGAAAATTCGTCATTTTTAATTAAAAATTCATCTCTTTTAGTAAAAATTTAATCTTCTTTTTTTTGTAAGAAGTAACTTTTTGTTTGAAAATGGATCATTTTTGCTTGCAAATTTAACTATTTAATTCTTTTGTTGAAAATTTTTCTTTATTGATTAAATTCAACTATTTTTTAATCTAAATTAAAGTCATTTCTTACTGAAATATCAACAATTAGATTTTTTGTTGAAAATTCATCTTTTTAGGTTAAAAATAATTTTTTTTTAAATAAAAAATTTAACTATTTGGTTAAAAATTCAACTGTATAGTAGAAAATTCGTTTTTTTTCATTGAAAATATGCGTAAAATTAATGTTTTTTTAAAAAATTAATCTTCTTGGTTGAAGATTCAACTGTTTTATACAAAGCTAGTCTTTTTGCTTGAGGTTCAACATTTTTGTGATTTTTTTTATTGACTGGAAAATCTTTTTTCTTTACAGTTCCAGCTTTTTAGGAAAATTCGTCATTTTTATTTTAAAATTAATTTCTAATGGTAAAAATTTAATCTTTTTTTTTGTGAAAAGCAACTTCTTGATTGAAAATGGATTGGTTATGTGTGAAAATTTAACTATTTAATTCTTATCTTTAAATTATTCTTTATGGGTTAAATTAAACCATTTTTCAATTTAGTTTAAAATCATTTTTGATTTAAATATAAACTATTACTTTTTTTTAGTAAATTCATCTTTTCAGGTCAAAAATCAATTTTTTTAAACGAAAAATTCAAAGATTTAGTCAAAAATTCATCTATTTATTTGAAAATTTATATTTTCCGGTGTAAAATTTAACTGTTTGGTAGAAAATCCATTTTTTCATTGAAAATTATTATTTGTATAAAAATTTAACTATTCTATTTTTGGTTAACACTTGATCTTTTCAACTTGAAAAATGCAATTATTTGGTTGAAAGTTCATGTAGTATGTGTGAAATTCATGTTTTTTTAGGAAAATTCATCTTTTTGGCTGAAGATTCAACTGCTTTGTACAAAGCTCGTCTTTTTGGCTTAGAAATTCACCATTTTTGGTGATCTTTTTTATTAACTGAAAAATATTTCTAGGTTAAAATTTTAACTCTTCTTGAAAATTTGTCATTTTTATTTAAAAATTCATCTCTTTCGGTAAAAGCTCGAGCGACTAATTTTTTTAACCAAAACGGTTCTTTATGGGCTCAAGGTGTCGAGACTGCTAAGCTAATTTACTTTAACTGCGAATACGTACTTATTGTTTCAGACTGCAATGTCACTAATTTGAAAAATTTAAAATGTCTGGTGCGTCGCCACATCAGAGTTTAAATTGGTAAGAATATGAACATTGACTTTTACATTTTTCTTGTGAGAGGAGACATATCAGTAAATTAATTTTTTTTTACTTGCATTGACTCTATACAAATAATCGTGATTTTCAGAAATGTTTTGAACAAGTTTGCTATATTAAAGCTTTTTTATTCTGGTTTTGCGTTTTGCGAAATGTTTTCAGGATTGATATGGGATTGGTAAAGACCTATAACATTTACAATTACATTGAGTGGCCCCGAGTCCTCTCCAGCATAAAAAATACTTAAAAAGAAACCTTATTTCTATTGAATTTGGTATTTGAGGCATTTTCATTTAATTCTCATTCAGAGCCTTTTGTAACATAATGTTTTTGAAAAACAAAAAATTTCCATTGTCATTCTTAGTAAGAATGTGCAAAATACATTTCACTTGGACTGGGTTTGCGAGTTCGCTGGTTTTTTTAACAACAAATTTCACTTTATTTTGGAAATATACTTAACAGAGATGTAACTTTGGTAACAGCAAAAGTGAAAAGCTTCTAATATCTTAAGCTTCACAATTTTCACAATTTTATTACAAAATTTCTAATATTAAAAATAATAAGAATTGAAAGGCTGATGGACTGGAACGATATATAATATTTAAAAATTTCGGGGATCCAAATGAATGGGTGTTAGAAAGTTGTCGTTTGGACACGTCGATTTGTTAGTTTCGATTAGAGTATCCGGCAATGT
Organism: Amphibolips quercusostensackenii; assembly: GCA_032357855.1. Classification (NCBI taxonomy): domain Eukaryota; kingdom Metazoa; phylum Arthropoda; class Insecta; order Hymenoptera; family Cynipidae; genus Amphibolips; species Amphibolips quercusostensackenii. The sequence continues at coordinate 10,612 of JAUELO010012710.1, forward strand.
TCCAGGTGAAAATTTACGACTGGCTGAAGACAGATTTACAGAGTCCCAGTACTGGGAATCTGCACTGGGCCAATACAGGTTTATAATGGTTCACAGTACTCGCGTTCAGTACAACTGTGGCACTGCACACAAGCACTGGTTCTGTACTGGCAGGCTGCTAGTTTAGTATTGTTTTAGGACGCATCTGCGTTATCTAGATACATCATACGAATGCACAGTGTCCAACATTTATTAATAATGGCAGAAATGTACATTTTTTATGATTATTGATCAGACAAACAATTACTTGAAAAATATATATTAATTGATGGTAAGTATTTTGTCTATATGTCGAAATGATTTTAGTTCCAAATAATACAAATTTTAAATTTTTAAACATTATATTACAAATAAAATTTCTAAGGCTACGAGGACCCAAACCGACAGACATACTCAAATCAATCATTTGATGGTTGGTAGTTTAAACAATCATCCTAATCTATTTATTTGAAACTCCATGAAAAACAATCCTCATAAGTTACAGCTTATAGCAGTTTCTGCGGATAGTTTTATTTAAACTATGTTAAAGTAGAAACTGAATAATTTTAAAATAAATAATCCAAATTGATTAAAACTGTCTTGGTGTCACATTATATTTTTTTACATTTTAGACTATTTCAAAACTTTAAAGAATTACATGTAATGTAATTTTTCTAGATCATTATCAATTTTTCATGAAGGTGCAGCTAAAGAATTTTTATCCCATAAAAAATACAAAACAATTGTATTTACGCTAATTATACTTAAAAT
>JAUELO010012736.1:0-11398 GCA_032357855.1 Amphibolips quercusostensackenii
AGATAAATTAAAAAAAAAAAAATTAAAAAAATGAGTTAAATTTTCATCCAAAGAAGATTCCAGTTCACTTTCCAACATCAAACTAAGAATTGTAAACCATAACTTAATTTTCTGCTAAATAGTTGAATTTTTAATCAAAAAGAATTACTTTTAAACAAGATTGTTAAATTTTCAATCAAAAAAAGAGTTGAATTTTCATCTGAAAGGATTGCAATTGACTTTGCAGCAGAAAAATACGATTCTTATACAAAAAATAATTTTCTCGGAAGTAGTTGAATTTTCAACAAAACAATGTTATTTTTATCCAAGAAAGATGCAATATTTTTACTAAAAAAAGATGATCTTTTAAATTAAAAAAAAAATTTTTCAGAAAAAAAATATTTTTCATCCAAAAAAGATTTGATTTGAGTTATCAGCAACATAATATAGATTTTAAACCAAAGGTTAATGTTTCACAAAAGGAAGTGAATTTTTAATTTGCGATTAATCTTGTTAAATATTTTTTAACTAAGAACGATTTTTCAAGGAGATGAAGAAAACAAATTTCAATTAAATTACAAAATTTTCAAGCTAAAAGACAAATTTTCTACAAAACAGTAGAATTTTTAACCCAAAAATATAAATTTTTTAAATATTTTCACCAAATAGTTTAGTTTTTACCAAAGTACACGAATCTTCAACTAAGAAACACTTTTCATTCAAGAAAGAAAATTTCACCCAAATTACTAAATTTTCAAGCTAAGCCCAATTTTATAGAAAAACAGTCGAATTTTGAATCCAAAGATTTGAATTTTGAACACAAAAAATAATTTTTATACCAAATTGTTGAATTTTTTATCAAAGTAACGAATTTTCCACTAAGAAAGATTTTTCAACCCATAAAGACGAATTTCCTGCAAAACGGTTGAATTTTCAACAAAAATTTTAATTTTCAACCAAAAAGAATGATTTTCGAACAAAGTAATTAAATTTTCAACCAAGCAGTTCAATTTTCAAAAATAATTAAGTTTTCAAATAAATAGTTGTACATTCAAACTAAATTTCTAATTATCTAGAAAAACAGTGAAAAAAGTTGTAAAATCTTTTTTGTTCGTTTGGAATCATTAAAATCTTTTGAAATCTTCTAAATTTGTAAACTTTGTTAAATCTTGTTAAATCTTCTTTAAAGATTTGATATCATTTGAAATGTTTAAAATGTCTTTGTTTCGTGAAATCTTCTCTGTTCGTTTGAAATCTTCAAAATCTTTTAAAATCTTTTCAAATTTCTTAAAACTTTTTGAAATCATTACAAAATTATTAAATGTGGAATCTTTTCTGTTCAATTGAAATCTTCAAAATCTTTGGAAATCTTCTCAAATTTCTTGAAACTTTTTGAAATCATTAAAAAAAATTTCAATGTTTTAAAATCTTTATGAATACTTTAAAATATTTGTGAAATCTTTCTGTAGACTTTTGTATTCGTTCAAAATCACTGAAATATTTGAAATCTTTGTTAAATATTTTGAAATCTTCTTTAGAGATTTGATATTATTTAAAATGTTTAAAATGTGTTTGTTTCGTGGAATCTTCTCTGTTCGTTTAATATCTTCAAAATCTTTTAAAATCTTCTCAAATTTCTTAAAACTTTTTGAAATCATTAAAAAAATTTTCAATGTTTTGAAATCTTAATGAATACTTTAAAATATTTGTGAAATATTTCTGAAGTCTTTTGTATTCGTTCGAAATCACTGGAGCATTTGAAATCTTTGCTAAATCTTGTAAAATCTTCTAAAAAGATTTGATATCATTTGAAATGTTCAAAATGTCTTTGTTTCATGAAATCTTCTCTGTTTGTTTGAAATCTTCCGAATCTTTTAAAATCTTCTCAAATCTTTTAAAATCTTCTCAAATTTCTTGAAACCTTTTTGAAATCATCAAAAAAATTTGTAATGTTTTGAAATCTTTATGAATACTTTGAAATATTTGTGAAATCTTTCTGAAGTCTTTTGTATTCGTTTTAAATCACTGCAATATTTTAAATCTTTGCTAAATCTTGTAAAATCTTCTAAAAAGATTTGATATTTGAAATGTTCAAAATGTCTTTGTTTCATGAAATCTTCTCTGTTCGTTTGAAATCTTCAAAATCATTTAAAATCTTCTCAAATTTCTTGACACTTTTTGAACCCTTTCAAAAAAGTTTTCAATGTTTTAAAATCTTTATGAATACTTTGAAATATTTGTGAAATCTTTCGGAAATCTTTTTTATTCGTTTCAAATTATTGGAATATTCAAAATATTTGTGAAGTCTTTCTCAAATCTTTCACATTCGTTTAAAATCACTGGAATATTTAAAAGCTTTGTGATATCTTATAAAATCCTCTTAAAAACTTAAAATCGTCGAATTTCCTAATATCTCCTAAAAAATTTCGAAATCGTTTAAAATCCTACAAATTTTTTGAAATTTCAGAAATATGGTTTACTGTCCCATTTTCAAAATCCTTAAAAGCCTTAAAATCCTTAAAATCCTTAAAATCCTTAAAATCCTTAAAATCTTTTAAGTTTTAAAGTCTTTGTGAAATGTTCGAAATCAGATGTACAAGCCTTTTCCAAGTCTCATTTTCAAGAAAATTAAAACATAATATGTAGGTATAATTTTGAAAATTGAACTAATCTATAATTTTTTATTCAAGCATTGAAATAATTTTAACTTCACATTTTTTTAACTTTTTACTTTAACATCAAAAGAATTGATTTATTATAACCTCTTACACTAATTTCAGAAAAAATTAAAACATATTTACACATAATTTTGAAAATTAAATTTACATACTCAATTTAAAACATTAGACACATTAGAAAAATTACGTAATTGAATTAGGGGTATTTTAAATATATTTCACGTTTTATTAAACAAATTATATCCAATATTCATTTATATATCCTAAAATTATATATTCAATTCATGTTACTTATTTTAAAAAAAAGGCTAATTTTAATCTTTATTTAATTTCATATTGTGAAAAAATTAATCAGTTAATAATTAGATAATCATTTCACGAAATAGGAAGCACTGAACTATAATTTTCATTATAAAATTCAAATAATTTTTACTTAATTTTTTTTTATTTTGATCTTTCACTGATGAAAATTTGATTTAATAATAACCTTATAAACTAATGCCAGAAAATGTAAGTTTTGGTAGAATCTGCAAGGAATTGATTAATCAGTTCACAGCATGAAAAGCATCAAACAATTATTCTCATTGAAGCATTCAAATAATGTTTACATTGTATATTTAAAAAAAATTGAATTGTATTTCTATACACTTAATTTACTGATAAACTTTTAAACTTATTAGAACAAAATTTAAATATACGTACACATAATTTTGAAAATTGAATTCAGATACTTATTTAACATCACAAAGATTTAAAAAAATTATATAATTGTAACAGAGGTTTTTCAAAGAAAAAATAAATTTTTGTTATAGAAATAATAGCCAATATTCAATTACATAACCTTGAATTTAATAATCAATTTATGTTACTCAAGAGAGAAAAATTAAAATTTAATATTTATGTAATTTAATGTTACAAAAATTTAATCAGTCAATAATTAATAAATCAGTTTACGACATTAAAATCCTTAAACAATTATTTTCACTAAAACATTCAAATAATTTTTCCTTTATACATTATTTTTTTTAACTTGAAATTTTATTTCTAAAAATTTGAATTATTAATAAGGTTTTATACTAATTAAAAAAAATCAAAACGTATGTCACTCAACTGAAAATAATTAAAATTCAACTTTATGTTGTTTAATTTAAAAAAACAATTGATCAGCTAATAATTAATTAATCAGTTCACAAAATAAGAAGCATTATAATGTCATTTTCATTAAATCATTCAAATAATTTTTACTTCATATCTTTCTTTGAATTCAAACTTTCATTTCGGAAAATGTTATTTAATTATAACTTTTTAAACTATTTTTAAAAAATGTAACTTTAAAAAGAATCAATTATTAATTAATTAACCAGTTCACAACATAAAAAGCATTAAACATTATTTTCATTAAAACATTTAAATAAATTTACTTTATATTTTATTTTGAATTTTGCTAATTAATTAATCAGTGCATAATAGGAAAAGCATTAAACTATTATTTTCATTAAAAGATTCGAATATTGTTTATAATTTTTTTTCCATTTGAATTCTTATTTCTGTATACTTAATTTATCAATAACCTTTAAAACTAATAAAAAAATAAAAACATATATATATATATATTAATTAATCAGTTCACAACAAAAATAGCAATTAACCAAAACATTCAAATAATTTTTACTTCATATTTTTTTTTACTTTGTGTTTTAAGAGAGTTAATCGCACAATAAAAATACATAAATTATACTTTATAATATAGCACAGAGGTGGCGCCATGAACTGAAATTATTTGTCATTCATCAATCACGCATAATAAAAAATAATATTCTATTACGCTTGATAATCATTCATTAAGAAAAATTGATCATTTTTTGTATTAAACAGATTGATAATTCTGTGACGAATATTATTCATTTTAATTAATTATTACATGTATTATGCATTAAATATATCTGGATGTTTATAGTTGTTATTAAAAGTAATAGTAAAAATAAAAAAATCGAAATAATTATCGGCGATCGATAAAGGTAGAAATCTACCTCTTTAGTTGAATAGTAATGGGTCCTCGTGGAGAGCTTTACTTAGTGCATGTGATTAGAGTAACAGGGTGTCGATTCGGCGGATGATCCCCAATTCACGGTAATTTTCCGGTATTTCCCGGGCAAGTTTTTCAATCTTCCTGGTCAACTAAAAATTAAATATTCATATTTGACGAAAAACTCAAACTTTCAACAAAATAGTTAAATTTTTAGAAAAAAATTTCTTTTTATCCAACTTTCAAAAAAATCTTTAAAAAAAATTTTTTTACAAAAGAGATTAAATTTTAAGCAAGTAATTTTATTTTCAGCCTAACAGATGAATTTTCAACTAAAATGATAAATATTAAACTAGAATACTTGAATTTTTAACCAACAAGAAGAATTTCTAGACAAGAAGATTAACTTCCAAAGAAAAAGATAATTTTCTATTAAACAATCGATTTTTTAACAAAATACGTGTATTTTCAATGATGTTGTTGAATTTTCTATTAAAAAATACCAATTTTCATTTAAATTGTATAATTTTAAACAAGGAAAGATCAATTTTCAACTATAAATGGAACAGTTGAATTTTCAGTTGAAGAAATTAATTTTTAACCAAACTGATGAATTTTCGACTTAAATGGGGAATCTTCAACTGGGATAGTTGAAATTTTCATGAAAAAGAAAAATTTTCAACTATAAAATTAATTTTCTATAAAAATACGAATTTTCCACAAAGTACATAAATTTTCAAACAAACAGTTGAATTCGGATGTAAAAAATGTCCATTTTCAGCCAAATAGTTGAAATTTTATCACAAAAAAAATTTTTAATTTAATATCGAACGAAAATCTATTTTCTTATGAAAAAAATGTTATGCTAAAAAAGCATAAAAAATATTTACAATTAAAAAATAGACTTTCAAATTCCCTTACTTTTTTGCTCATTAGAGACAAAAATAACAATTGAAAAAAGAGGGAGAAAATAAATTTTCAATTAAAAATTAATTTTTTAATAAACATTCATCATTGTAATTAAAAATTCATCTCTTGTTGAAAACGTAACTAATACTTTGTTGAAAATAAATTTTTTAAATCTAAAAATTAAACTTTTCTAGCAAAAAATTTAACTATTTTTCTGAAAATACGTTTTTTTGCAAACAATTAGATTTTTTAGAGTAAATTGAACTATCCTATTTTTGGTTGAAAATTTGTTTTCTCCCTCTTTTTTTGATTGTTATTTTTGTCTACTATTTCGCTAAAAATTAACATTTTTTACTAAAAATTCAACCATTTGTTTGAAAAACGTACTTTGTAGAAGTTCGTCTTTTTATAGAAAATTAATCTTTATGGATGAAAATTTATCTTTTTCGTGAAAATTTCAACTATCCCAGTTAAATATTTATCATTTTAGTTTAAAATTCATCTGTTTGGCTGGAAATAAATTTACTTGGTTAAAAGTTAAACTCTTTTAATAAACATTATTTTAACTTTTCAATTATTCAAAATTATTTTTTAGTTGAAAATTCGTCTTCTTTGGTAGAAATCAATCTTCTTGGTTGAAAACTCATCTTTTTGGTCAAAAATTAAATTATTTTATTGAAATATTTATCATCTTAGTTGAAAATTGATCTTTCTTGTTTATAATTCAAATATTCCAGTGAAAGATTTACAATTTTAGTCGAAATTTAATCACTTAGAAAATGTAACTATTTTTTCAAGTTAGTTTTTTTGTCATATGTAATTTTTTTTAACTGAAAATTTAACTTATTCTACGTTAAAAATTATATACATATATTTTTTTAAGATTCTTAATTTCAATTAAAAATTTATTTCTTTTGGTAAAAATTCATTTCTTTTGTTAAAAATTCATCATTTCGGTCTAAAGTTCAATTATTTTATTTAAATATTTATCATCTTCGTTGAATATTTCATAGCCTTGGTTAGAAATTCATCTGCTTCTTTAAAAAATAATTTTTTAAACTTTATATTTAATTATTTATGTTTTAGTTGACAATTTATCTCATTTTCAGTAAAAATTAATTTTTGTTTCGTTTAAAAATTTAACTATTCTAGTTGAAGATTCATCATTTAGATTTAAAATTCATGAGTTAGGTTAAAAATTGATTTTATGAAATAAAAATGTAACTATTACATGTTCGGTTAAAATTGGATTTGTTTTAGTTAAAAATTCAATTATTTGGTTGAAAATTTGTCTTCTTTAATTGAAACTTAAACTAGTTCGTTAAAAAATCATGTTTTTTTTAATTATTTTTTTTTAATACAAATTTTTCAGAAGATTGACTTTTCAATCCAGGAAGCTGACTTTTTAACAAACATGCATTTTCAACCAAATGGTCGAATTTTCAAATAAACAAATTAAAGCTCATCCAAAGAGTTGAATTTTTAACTTATAAATTTGTGACAAAAAATGTAACAGTTAAACTTTCATATAAAAAAATTAAGTTTTTACAAAAAAAAAAGAATTTTCAACAATAAAGTAAAATTTTCAAAATAATCAAAAATAATAATCAAAAATAATAAATCTTCAACAAAAATTAATTTTTTTAATTTACTTTAATGCTAAACCAAGTAGTTTAGTTTCCTAGCAAAAAATATAATTAAATAAAAAACAAGTTGACATTTTAACCAGAAAAAAATTAATTTAAAATAAAAAACATTTGAATTCGACCAAGAGACGAATTTTCATCAGAATAGTTGAATCCTCGACCAAAGCAGAAAAAATAACAACCAGTTAGATTTTCATCCAAAAAATATAAATTTGCTACCAAAATCAAATTTTTAGAAAAGACTTGACTTTTCAACCCAAAAAAATGAATTTTCATCAAGAAAGTTAATTAAAAAAAAAAATTAATAAATTTGTAACAAAGTAGTTCAACTTTTAACCAAGTAGTTGATTTTTCAACCAAAAAGATGAATTTTCAACAAAATATATATTATATTCAAAAACAAAAATTTTAATTCGAAAAAAACAATTTAATTCAAACAAAAAATTCCAATTTTCAACAAAATAGTTAAATTTAAATCAGTCAATCAAAGAAACTAACTTTCAGTCAATGGAAGTGATTGATTTGTCTGCTATAATAAAATAGCAAAATTATTTCAAAATCAAAATTGAAGTGTTTTTTTATTTTGAATTAAAATCTTATTAGTTTAAATATTTACTGTTTTCAACTCATAATTTAAATAATTTTTTATTGAAATATCAATCACGACTTTTTTTTAATTCATCTTTCTTCTAGTGAAAATTTTACTACATGATTGAAATACTTTGTTACAATTTTTTTTTTTTGAGTTCGAAAATTCATCATTTTAGTTTGAAATTAATTTTTTGTAACGGAAAATTAAACCATTCCGTTGAAAATTTATTTTTTGTTTAGTTAAAAATTAATTAATTAACTGAAAATGTGACTATTCTATTTTTGATTAAAAATTAATTGCTTTGGTTGAAAATTTAACAACTTATTGAAAATTCGTTTTTTTTGTTAAAAAGTTTTTTTTTAACATTTAAAGTATTCTATTTAGGGTTGAAAATGTATCCTTCTTGGTTAAAAACACAACTCTTTTTTATACAAAATTCCTCTGGTTTGAATATTAGTTTATTTTGGTTGAAAATTTAAATAATTTGTTGAATGCGTATTTTTTGGTTTAATTTAACTGTTTATTTGAAATTAAAATTTTTTGTTGAGAATTCATGTTTTTTATTACAAATTTTTCTACTACTTGGTTGAACTACTTTCTTACAAATTTATTTTTTTGGTTGAAGATTCATAATTTTACTTGAAAATTTACCTCAGGTTAAAAATATAATTTGAACAGAATTAAATTCATTCTTTATGTTTGAAAATTAATTTTGTTACTTAAAAATTTACCTATTCATTTTTTATGGAAAATCGAATTTTTTAAATTGCATCTTTAAAATTGAAAATTCAACTTTTTGGTTGAAAACTCGTGCAATTTCTTGAAAATTTATCTTTTTTGGTGGAAAATTAATCTTCTTGGTCGAAAATTCATTATATTTGTTAATGATTTATTATTTAGTAGAAAATTTGTGCGTTTTTAAAAAATAAAATATGTAGATCCTCAACCAAAATTATGCTTTTTCAAAACAGAAGATTAATTTTTTATTCAAAAAGAAGAATTTTCAAAAAAATATATGAATTTTCCGCAAAACATTTGAAAAGAATTAATTAAATAAAAAAATGATAAATTTTTTACCAGTTCAAATTAACCAAAAAAGACCAATTTTTAACAAAATAGATGAATTTTCCTCCCGACACTATGAATTTTCAAAAAAAAAAAATAATTTTAGAAAATTTTAGAAAGATAAGTTTTTAACTAAAAAAAAATAAATTTTCAACAAACAAATGGAATAGTTCCATTTTTAGTTCAAAAAATTATTTTTAAGAAAATAGTTGAATGCACAACCAAAACGATGAATTTCCAAAAAGATGAATTTCCAAAAAAAATTAACATTAATTTTGTACCTAAAAAGACGAATTTTTAACAAAATAGATGAATTTTTAACGAAGGAGATTAATTTTCTACTAAAAAACAAGAATTTTTAACAGAATATATGAATTTTCAACTAGAAAAGACAAATGTTAGCCAAATAGTTGAATTTTTAAGTAAAAAAAATAAATTTTCAATTACAAATGAATAGTTAAATTTTTCGCTTAAAAAAGGCAAATTGTCAGTTTAAAAAAAAAGGTTTTTGGACCAGTTAAATTGAACCAAAAAAGAAGAATTTTTAACAAAATATTTAAATCCGCAGCCAAAAATATTAATTTTGAAAAAAGAATTTTCAATAACATATGCAAATTTTCAACCAGAAAAGATAAATTTTCAAACAAAATACACAAATTCACAACCAAAGAGACAAATTTTTAACAAAATACATGAATTTTCAACTAAAAAAAATCAATTTTCAATGATAAAAAAAAAATTTCAACTAAAAATATAGTAGTTACAATGTTAGTTACAAAAATTTATTATCAACAAAGAAAAAGAATTTTCAACAAAATAGTTAAATTTTCAACAAAAGAGATGAATTTTCAACTAGAATGATGAATTTTAAACAAAAAATTCAACAAAAGAGTTAAAAAAAAAATTTTAACAGAATAATTTAACTTTCAACCAAACGGTAGAATTTTTAACCAAATCAAAATTTTAAACGAAAAATCGAGAAAAATGGGAAATTTCTTGAAAACAGGAGAAAAAGAGTTGCATCTTTAGTTAAAAAAATTAATTTTCAGCTAAAAAGAAACGATTTTTCAACCAAGAAAATTAATTTCTAATCACAATGATGAATTTCCAACCAAAAATATGAATTTCTGACTAAATTGTGGAATTTTCAACCCAAAAGGAGAATGTTCTATGAAAAAAAAAACAATTTTCAACTAACTAAAAAAATTTTTTTTTTAATCAAAGAATCCAAAATTTTTAACATAAAAGATAAATTTTCTACCAAAAATAAAACAGTTGAATTTTCAGTTAGTAAAATAAATATTCAACCAAAAAGACGGTTTTTAAACAAATAAATTAATTTTTATGAAAAACAGATAAATGTTAAACAAAAAACAGAATAATTAAATTTTCGGTAAAAAATTAGTTTTCAATAAAATTAAAGTAAATTTTGAACGAAATATTCTAATTTTTAACCAAGAACAATAAATCTCTACCAAAAAAGATAAATTTTCGACAAAAAATGTAAGTTAACATTTATATCTAAAAAATTAATTTTTAATAAGAAATTTTAATCATTTTAGAACATTTTTAAAGCTTTTAAACATTTTAAGAAAATTTTCAGAGGTTTCAAAGATTTTACGGCATTCCGAGGGATTGCACAAGAGTTAGTTAAGGGATTAAATATTATTTTCAAGATTGTAAGTGATTTTTGACGGATTTATATTTAATGGATTTCAAGGAATTTATTTACAAGAATTGAAGGATTTCAAAGGATTTTAAAAATTTGAAAAGATTTTCAAACACCTCGAATAGATTTTAGAAAATTTAAAGTTTTTTTTAAGGGATTTGATGTGTATTTTAAAAGATTCCTAAGAATTTCCAAGCGCCTAAAAAATTTCAAGAAAATATTTTAGGGTATTTCCAAGGATTCTAATGAATTTTCAAGTAATTAAAAAAATTTGAATGAATTTCCAAAAAGTCTAAAGATTTTAAATAATTCGAAAAATTGTATGCGATTTTAAATAATTTCCTAAAATTTCAGAAGATTTAGAAGGATTTTATAGGAGCTACAAGGTTTTAGGATATTGAGAAATATTGCAGGGTATTTTGAAATGATTTTAACGGGTTTAGTAAGATTTCCAAATATGTCAATGATTTTAAAAGTTATCAAGGTATTTCAATCAATTTTCTAGGATTTCAGAAAATATTATATATTACGAGCTGCATCAGTTAAAAAGCCTTTGCTACCATCAGGCATAACTTTAATAAGGATGTTTCCAATAATATTCCTTTCCTTTATCAAAGCTTCAATAACATCTTCAGCATCTGCCCCAACAACAGGTCTTTCTTTTCTCACGACTACACCTTCTTCATGGCAATCAAATTCATAAATACCATGTTTGTATATACTATCCAGTGTTCTTGATTTCTTTGAAATATGTTTCCGATAATACTCTACCGGTACAGATTTTTTCCCAACATTGCATTGCAAAAAGTTAGCTAATTGCTTCATGCGATTAGT
>JAUELO010012742.1:0-11398 GCA_032357855.1 Amphibolips quercusostensackenii
GTCAAATGGCTACGTTTTGAGACCCCCTGAACCCTAAAAACAGGTTTTTACGAATCTGTCTGTATGTCTGTATGTCTGTATGTATGTCTGTATGTCTGTTTGTCTGTTTGTCTGTCTGTGAGCACGATAACTTTGGAAAAAATTTATTCATTGGATTGGCCATCGATATACTATTTAAGTGTCTCAAATTAAAGGTCAAGTTCGTTAGCCAGCCATTTTTGACAAAAATTCAAAATGTGAGCACATTTTGAAAATTTTTGAGAACATTTTTTTCGAAATGTGAAAATTCCATTTACTGTTATGAATAGCGCTTAAAAATATGAACAATTTATCCTCATAACTTTTTCTGATAAAAAGAAAATTATGAGACTTATAGTATTTTTAAAATTTTTAACAACAAAAGCAAAAGCAAATTTTAAGCCAAACAACGTAGGAAATGAAAAAACGTCAGTACAAGAAAAACGTTGTTTTTCAAAAGCCCTACAAGATTATCATAACAAATTTTCAAATTTCAAAAAAAAATAAAAAATTAAAATTTTTGCACAAAAAATATTGAATAATGAATGAAAAATCTCCCTGCTTGGCGGCCACATTCTCATCGCGCTTTTCCGTTTTTACACCGCATGCTCGGTTTAGATAGAGGAAACAAAATTTACTTTCAAATATTATAAAATTACTAAAGCCTCGACGGTTAAAGCCATTTTTACATTTTCATTCTATAATGAGGAGGTATTAGACTTGTGCAAAATTCGACCCCCCCCCCCCTCCGTTTTTTGTCAAATGTCCACGTTTTGAGACCCCCTGAACCCGAAAAACAGGTTTTTACGAATGTGTATGTCTGTATGTCTGTCTGTGAGCACGATAACTTTTGAAAAAATTCATCTATTAGATTGTCTTTTGGTATACTCTTTTAGTGTCTCGAATTGAAGGTCAAGTTCTTTAGTTAGCCATTTTGGATAAAAGTCCAAAAAGTGAGCACATTTTGAAAAGTTTTGAGAGCCGTTTTTTCAAGATTGAAAAATTCTATGTACTGTTATAAGTAGTACTCAAAAAGGCCAACAATTTATTCCAATGAATTTGTTTTATAAAAAAAAAATTACATGAGTTATAGCATTTTCGAAAAAAAAAACATTTTAAGCCAAACAACGCACGATACGAAAAAAAGTCAAAAAGAGAAACGTTCAATTTTGAACACCCTATAAAATTATCATAACAACTTTTAAACTTTTCTGAAAAATTGAAAACTCTTATTTTGATTGCACAAAAAATAATAAAAGATCAAAAATTCAATTTTGCGGTTAAACTATGCAAAATAAGGCAAGAGTTGCATTAACCAAAATGATGTACAAAAAAATTTGTTACCATTCACTTTATAATACGACGCGTAGTTTTTCTTATATTCGCAAAAAACAGCATTTAAAATAGAAAAATTAAATTTTTAGACAAACAACACAAGCTACAGAGAAAATGAAGAAACCAAATTTGTTCATCAAAAAAAGAGTTGCAAATATTTTATAAATCACGCTTTGATAGGATGCGTAAGTTTTGTTTTATTCCTGAAAATAACATTGACAATAAAAAAAATCACATTTTTGAAAAAATGATGCAAGTTTCGAAAATAGATTCAGCCAGTCATTATGGCTAAAAATTAAAAAAGAGCATTTTCAAAATTGTTCAGAGAATTTTCTTTTTGAGATTTTAAAATTCTGTCTATAGATGCTCGCAGTAAGCAACAAAAAAAAAACAAGTTACCACAATAATTTTTTACAATAAAAATTAAAGTACCAAAGTTACAGCCAAGAAGTCTAGAATACAGGAGGCTCAACGTCAGTGGTGGGTATGTCTCCAAAAATTGAGGCATGAAGTCGGGTTGCGCTGCGCATGCGGATCGGCACTATAGCGCGTATACGAGAGAGAAACAATGTACAGAAAAAGCAAGAAACATCAGTGGCGTGGTGGGGGTCTTGGTGGAGGGGAGCTCTTCGTGACTCAAGATTTGGCTACAAGCGCACATACGGCGCTGTATTGGGCGTTGAGCCTCCTGTATTCTAGACTTCTTGGTTTTATCACAAATACAAATTTTTTTATAAATTTAAAAAGATATTAATGGCCTCACCGTAACGCAAATGAAGGCAAAGAGTTTCAATTAAGAGAATTAAAAAACATTTCCCCAATGTTTACGAAAATAATGCTATTTTTTATCTAATTTTTTTTGGTATCAAATGATAATTAGAAATTCATTTTTATAAGATTCAGTTACTTTGTATTTTAAAATATTTCTTGATCATTGCATTTGTTACAAACTTGTAATTTTGTGTTTTATGCATTTCTTAGCATATAAAACGTCTAACAAGATATAGTTTGATGTCCGCAGAAAATTAAAGCCTGCTTCGCCAGTTTATTCTAAAAAAATTATTATTTAAGTCAAAATTACATTTTAAAATTTATATTTTCAGTCGTATTCGATAACAAAAACTTTCATAGAAAATTACCATATTTTTTATAGTCATGCAAACGTTTGAATTTTTTTCTAATTCCGAATTGTTAACCTCATTACGACACCGTAGCACTATTTTTGAAATCAAAAGTCATCAGAGACTTTCATTTGTGATAAAACGTATGCATTTTTCAGCACAATCCATTTTCTACGTTGAAAAATAATTTTTTTTTTTCGTTAAAAATATTTTTCATAATAAAGTAAAAATTTACAAAACTGAAATTAACTATTTCATTATTTTTTTTATGAATAGCAGCACTAGGAAAAAAAAATTAAAGAAACTCGCTAGCCACAGTCGTCTCAAAACTCAAATGCCGAGCATTTCTAACAAAGAAGCTCAAGTTCAGTTAAGAAATTTTTATGAGAAAATTTTTCACTTGACATGTTTAGAAGTGAAAAATTCGTAAAGAAGGTATTTTAAGGTACCTAAAGAAGTGATCATCAAAAGACAAGAAAATACATTTCAACATTACTCACATTGACGACATATTCTCATGTAGCATTCAAATCCTAACTAATTGTAAGTCTTGTAAGTTTTACCGTTGAATGCACAAACTGGGCGGCGAGCAGGGCCCTATAAAAAAAATGTTTATTTATTGTCTGATTTAATACATTAAATTTGACTGTCGATTGCAGTGGAAAAAAAATAGTAGATTACGTGGTAAGGGAAGAAAGACAGCGATTTCTGATAAGTGTGAAGATTGCTACACGAGATAAGCAAGGCCAGCACTCACACAATTTGAGAAACTGCGTTCCCCTTTTTTTTTTTTTGAAATTCTCAAAAATTTTTAAAAATTTTCAAAATTTTTAAACATTTTAATAAATGCCAAACTTATTGAAATTTCAAAAAATTTCCAAAATATCAAAATATCAAAATTTTTTTTATTTTTCTAAAAATTTTTTAAAAAATTTTCAAACTCCAAGAATTTCAAAATTTACAAAAATTTTTCAATGTATTTAAAAATGTTAATAATTTGAAAATTAAAAAAATTTTTTTTAAATGCAATGATTTCAACACTTTTCAACCTTTCCAAAAATTTTCAAGTTTTTAAAATTTTAGAAAAAATTCACGAAAATTTTAATATTTTTAAAACTTTTAAAAAAATTGTATTACTTAAAAAGTTTCAAAAATGTTTCAAAATTTACAAAAACTTTATTAATTTCCAAACTTTTCAAAAAATTTCTAAAATTTTCAAAAATTTTCCAAAATTTTAATAATTGCAAAACTTTTTTCAAAATTTGAAAAATTTTCAATTTCTTTAAAAATTTTTCAAAAGTTTGAAAAAAATTTCAAACCGTCAAAAAATTTTAAAAATATCAAAAAGTTTCTGAAAATTTTTCACAATTTGCAAAATTTTTAAAAATTTTAATAATTTCCAAACTACTACAAAAAATTTAAGACTTCTAAAAATTGTTTAAGCTTTTTAAAAAATTTTTCTAAATTGAAAAAAATTTTAAACTGTGAAAAAGTTGTCAAAATTTAAAAAAATATCAAAAATAATAAAAATTTTTAAAAGTTTTTTACAAAAATTTTGAAACTCAAAAAATGTCAAAATTTACAAACATTTTTTCAGTTCCCAAAAATGTTAATTAATTTACAAACTTTTGAAAAATTTCAAAATTTTCAATTTTCTTCAAAATCTTCAAAAGTCCACAAAATTTCCAATTTTTTTTTAATGTTTCGAACTACAAAAATTTCCAAACATTTTAATAATTTCAACAATTTTCAACCTATCAAAAAATTTTGAAACGTTTGCAGTATAAGAAATTTACAAAAATTCCAAAGATTTTAATATTTTTTAAACAATTAATAATTTTGAAACTCAAAAAATTTTTAAAATTTTTTAAAGTTTTCAAAAATTGTAATTATTCCCAAAATTTTCGAAAATTTTCAAAAAATTTCCACTGTTTGCAAAATCTTTAAAAATTTTTTCAATTTTCAAAATTTTAATAATTTCTTGACTTTTTAAAAAAATTTGAAACTCCCAAAAAATTTCGAAATTTTCAATAATTGCAAAAATTTAAAAATATTCGAAACTTTTTTTCCACAACTTTTAATGAATTCTAAAATTTTTAAACTAAAAAAATTTCTGAAGTTTCAAAAATTTTCTAAATTCAAGTAATTTCTAAACTTTCCGAAAAAATTCTGAAAATGTTTAGTTTACAAACATTTTAGTTTTTTTTTTAACTTTTTAAAAAATTTTAAAAATTTGAAACAATTTGAAAAATTAAGAAAAAGTTTCGAAATTTCCAAAAATTGTAATAATTTCCAAACATTTAAAAAAAATTTTGAACTATCAAAAAATCTTCAAAATTTCAAAAAATGTTAATAATCGCCGAACTTTTAGAAAAAATTTTGAATTAGAAATAATTTTTTTATTTTTTTAAAATTTCTGAAAATTTTTATAATTTACTAACTTTAAAAAATTGTTTAAAACGTTCAAAAAATTTTTTAAATCTTTCGATGTTTCCAAAAATTTTAATAATTTACAAAATTAAAAAAAATTAAACAATTTCCAACATTCTTTAAGATTTTTAAAATTTACAAAAATGTTGTAAAAATTATCCAAATATTTTAATTTTAAACATTTTTGACCTTTTAAAAAATTTCCAAAAATTTTTAAAAATTTACAAAATTTAAAAACATTAAATAATTTTTAAACTTCAAAATATTTTAAAAGACAAAATCTTTCGAAGTTTTTAAAAATATTAATAATCACCAAGCTTTTCGAAAACATTTTAAAAACGTCAGCAAATTTTCAGTTTTCAACAATGCTAGGTATTTCTTAACATTTAAAAAAAATTTTAAACGATCAAAAAATTTTCAAAATTTCCAAAGATATCAAAAATTTTTAAACGTTTTTAAAATTTCTAGAAATTTTAATAATTTCTACACTTTTTGAAAAATTTCGAAATAAAAAAAAAATTCCCAAAATTCTTCAATGTTTTTAAAAATTTTAATAATTTACAAGCTTCAGAGAAATTTTAAAATTTTAAATATTTTTCAAAATTTTGAAACTTACTAAAAATTTTCTTGAAAATTTCCAAAATTTTCAAAAATGTTAATGATTTCAAGAATTTTCAACCTTTCAAAAATTTTTGAAAAATTTTCAAAAATTTCAATAATTTTCAAACTTTTCATAAAATGTTGAAACTTATAAAATTTCAAAATTTGTCAAATTTCCCCAAAATTGTAATAATTATCAAACTTTTCGAAAAATTCCTAAGTTAACTCAATTCGAGATTTTTCACTTGATTTGCAATTGTTTTTGATTTAAATATATTGGAAGAGAATTTGAATCGCGGCGAGATCCAAAGTTTTTCTGCTGCTTCTTTGCTTTGCACAGCAGCATTTTAAGAATAAATAGGCGTTTGAAAAAAGAGGGGCTTGACTTGTTCGAAAAAATAGTTTCTTGTTATAACGAAGAACCTGTTTTTGCTACCTTTGACGATTGTTGAGTCATAAAATGGGACCTTGACTGAAGTGGCGAACAGGCTTCCGTTTTTAATTCCAGGACTACGAGAATCCACAGTTAAATCTCATTTATAAATAAAAAAATCATTTTGCAATGTACAAAAGACTGTGTAAAATTGTGCTTACTCACCATGCAATGCCACCAGCAATGTACCCCGTCCTTGGAATTCTGCAGGAAATATAATTTAAATGGAAAGAAGTACTATTTACTCAAGTCAATATAGTTTGACAATTATAAAAATAATTTAAATTTACAAAAACCACAAGTCCCTTTTAATTTTGTAACATAAAACGCACTAGACCAGTGTTATTAGACGAAATATCCGGAAAGTGCTTCGCATATACAGAGTGTTCCAGACTTAAGTGTCCGGACTTATATAGCTGTATAGAAATTAAAAAAATAAATCAAAAATTCTTTTTCCAAAAATCAGTCAAAGTTTTGTTTTTTGGGTTATTAAGTATTTAAGCTGAACCAATCAGGAGCGCAATACGCGTACGTGAGCGGCAGTCCAACGTAGTGTGGTGACTGTCGCGAACCCCACCTCGGCGTACGCTTCGTTGACCCAAGGTTGCACTTCTGCTCACTAACACGTATTGCTCTCCTTATTGGTCCAGCTTATATACATAATAACTCAAAAACTAAAACTTTAACTGATTTTTGGAAAAGGAATTTTCAATTTATTTTTTTAATTTTCATACAGCCATATAAGTCCCGACGCATGAGTCTAGTTTTCTCTATTTTTAACAGGTACGTGATTGTGAAATAACAAGGAAATAACCTAATTAAATATTCCAATTTTGGTGTGAAAAATCCAAGATGTCTGCACGCCGTAGGCCAAACAATAACACCAATTGCATAAGATAAAACTTTTTTTTTAATAACTTGGACAGAATATAATTTTTCAACATAAACTAAGATATAGATATATCTAAGTTATGGATATAATTCCACTGAGCCTATATTATTTCCTTGTATTTCCTGATGTATTCGACTTGCCTTAAGATCTTTAGGCACCGCACCGCAAAGAACTTTTCGTATATTTGTGACGTTCCGCGAGGAAAGGGATCTTAGGGTTAAAAAATCGATTTTTATTTTTTTATGCCATCGATATTTTTCAAAATGCTCTTTCATATTAAGAAACAATTAAATTTTTATCTGCAAAATCAGAATTGTTATTAGGCTGCAAAGTGAGCCGTGAATCGCCTGTTTCGACGCTTGCCGATGACCCGAGAAATCCAGCCCCACCACTTTCTACCGCAATTTTCCGTTTTGTGTCCGTGTCACTCGAGAGTTCGTCTCATTCGCTGAACACGGGGCGAGAAGTCTGCAGTGGGGAATGGTGGGGCTGGATTCCGGAGCTTGTCCCCCACTCTCTGAGTGCTTGACTTCGACCGTCTCTTCCATCGATTATACGGAAAAATGTGCCTGCTAACCCTGAGGTCCTTTTCCTCGCGAAACGTCACATTACTGCATTTTATTTTTGATTTTTCGCAACTATAGCCATTTCAAACTTATTTAATTTTTCATTATAAATAATTCAACATTTAATTCTAATTAAGATTGTAAGGAACAGATTACCTGCCATCTTGTTGTTACTTTTATTTCGTGATCGATATTATTATCGATATCGTTATCCTAAATGTGAAGCATAAGGACATTATCAATTAAATATCTTTAAGTAAAAACATGACTTGAATAACATAAATGTAGTTCTATATACGCCCGAAGAAATATTTTTTTGTTGAAGATAATTGTTCTTGTTTTAAAAAGTACTTTTTTTCAAATGAAAAAATATTTTACTTTGAAAAATTTTGTTTTGCATAGGGTCAATTGAATATCAGAATGATTTTAACAAATATTTGTTCGGTATAATTGCACTATTGTTTAGCTTGAAAAAATTTGATTTAAATCGACTTGATTTTATCTTTGATATAAGTTTAAACAAATTTTACATTAATTTGAAAAAAGTACAAATATTTTCTTGAATGATGTAAAACTCACCATCGTCTTGATAAAGGTGGCCGAGAACAAAGCTGACATTGCTTTAAAAATTAAAAACAAACATATTTACTTATTTATCTAATAATCTTAAATAAGTTTATTAGCATAGCATAGTTTACTTGTTAATTCACAATAATTAATAATTAGCAACATTATACGCGCGCTACAGGGCGTGGGAAACAATGCATTGACACCTAATAGTATAAAAATATAAAACAATATTACTATGATTCTAATTTCAAATTGTATAATTTATTCACTTGAAAAATATTATAGATAAAATGCTTTTGTTTTCTATATTCCTATTTCTTTAAAACGTTTTGTTTTAATATTTAAAGTTTAGAAATATCTATGCAAAATAAAATAATAATAATGATAATAATATGCCCTAGGGAAGAAAGTGCATTTCAGTCCTTCTTCCGAAAGATAGGTCAGCGAGCGACGACTTTAGAATTAAACAACCTGATCTATTGCGCACGTGTCGACCAAAAATTAAAAAAATTGTCAGTTTCCAAAACTGAAAATTTTATTCGAAATTATTATCATTTTTGGAAAATTTTAGAAATTTTCAAAATTTTTTGAAATCTTAAAAACTGTTGAAAGTTTGCAAATTTTTATTCAATAAAATTTTTGAAAATTGCAAACAATTTATAAATTTTTTTAAATATTTACAAATTTGGAAATATTAATAATTTTGAAATTTTTTGAATGTTTTAAATGTTTTTGAAAAGTTAAAAAAACTTTGGAAATTTTTGTCAATTTCCAAAAATTTTGAAAATTTTTTTAAAGATTAAAAATTTTTTAAATTCATAAAATTTTTGTAAGTTTTAGGAAAGTTTAAAATTTTTTAAATTTTTTTTGAAAAGTTTGGAAATTAC
This sequence comes from Amphibolips quercusostensackenii, assembly GCA_032357855.1. Classification (NCBI taxonomy): domain Eukaryota; kingdom Metazoa; phylum Arthropoda; class Insecta; order Hymenoptera; family Cynipidae; genus Amphibolips; species Amphibolips quercusostensackenii. The sequence continues at coordinate 8,853 of JAUELO010012742.1, forward strand.
TAAAATTTTTTGAAAATTATTAAATTCTTTTAGTTTTAACATTTTTTAAAAAGTTTAGAATATTATTAAAATTAAAAAATTATAAAAGTTGTTTAAATTTACCCATTTGAATCTTTAAAAACTGTCAATGTAATATTTTTCATTCTTACTCCTCGATCAGTTTCAGCTTGAAAAAATCATGAAAATTAATGCTCGGTTAAATTATTAATTTCTAAGCAAAATTTAAATTAATTTTAAAATTAATCTGTAGTTCGAATATTTGAAATTATACAATAACTAATTGATTTCACAGGACGATTCTAAATCTGTTCAAAATTGAACAATTTACAGGTTTCGATGTTAAAGACTTTACAATTTTAATTTAGAATGTTTAATTTTAAAATCATATAAAATTACTAAATTCATAATCAAACGCTTTTATTAAATTTTTAATCTTATACAAATGTCGTTTCAGTCGAAAATATTAAATATTTCAGACAGCTAAACTTAATCTTTACACGCCACATTGTGACATATATTTATTCTATTCTTAAAACTCTTTATTTATTAATAAAATTCTTGAATTTTAATGTATATAATATTTGAAGAATTATTGACTTAAGAAAATTCGAGTAGATTAAGGATATATTTTCAAATTTTTAAAAGATTTTAACCTACTTAAAAACTTTAAAAGATTTTTAAAAATTGAAACAAAATAAAGATTTCCAAAAATTTTAAATTACAATTTTTAAGCTTCTTGAAAATTTGAAAAGATTTCAATATAATAAAAAAACTTCTTGAAGATTTCTGTGAACATTTCAACTGATTCTTTATTTTAAATAATTAATTTTAACAAAATATTTTAAAAAATATTTAGGAGTTTAAAAAAGATGAAAAAATTAAAAAATTACAAAAAATGTAAAACAATATGTAGATTTTTGAAGATTCGGGATACAAAATTTAGAAGCTTTTTAAGGATGTTAAGAAAATTTAAAAGAATAACAAAAATTTATTCAAATTTCTAGGAAAATTACAGTTATTTTTTATTCTGAAGATTTAACAAAATTCTTAAGATTGTAAAAAAAATGTTAAAAATTTTTTAAGCAAGTCGCTTGATTTTACAGGTATAACTTAAATGTTTCAGGTGAAATTTAAATCGTTTCAAACAATATTTATAGGTTGAAAAAATTCAAAAGTAATTTAGTCAAGATTCTAAAAAGTGTAAAATGAAGTGTATGTTTTTGAAGATTTCAAATCAAATTTTTAATTTATTTCAGGATTTTAAATAGTTTCAAGATAATTCAACATTTTTTTAAAGATTTCTGGAAAAATTTAAAGTAATTTGTTATTTTTAAAAGATTTCAAGTGAATATGAAAAAAACTAATAAAAACAAATTTTTAAGTATAAAGAACAATTGAAATAATGACAAATATTCCTGCTGAATACAGAAATTTTTTTTTATAAAGAAAAAATTACTTATTTGGATTCGGCTAAATTAAAACTGATTTTTAAAAAGTTGAAAATTTTTTTACCTGAACCTTATTTAATTTAAATTAGAGTAGCAAGATATGATTGTATTCTGTTTGAACACAATTTTCGTGTTCGATAATAGAAGTTTGAAAATCATAAAATGGAAAAAATGTATGAAAATTATAAGTTTAAAGAATTAGTTGTGAAAATATGAAATGATCATGTTTTACTCTAATTTAACCTAAATACGTTTTCAGTAAAAGATTTTTAAGCCTTAAAAAAATAAATTTTGATCTAGGCGAATCAAAAAAATTAATTTTCCCTTGATTGAAAACTAATTTTTTTATGTAACAGGAACTTTTCTTCATAATTTTTATTTTTATATTCTTACTTGCTACCTGAAACAGTACAAAAAAATCTACAATTGTCACACCTAATGAATAAATTTTGAATATTTAATTAATTTTTTTATTTTAAAAACTTCCTAGCACCACTCAAATTTTTTTTATTTGAAAAATTATTAAAATTGATAAAATCAATAAGGTCAATGAAATTAATCAAATAATAAATATCAGTAAAATCAATAAAACCACAAAAATAAATAAAATTAGTGAAATCGATGAAAACGGTACAAACAGAAAAAAACAGTAAAATCTGTCAAATCAGTAAATTTAAATAAAGTTCAATTACTTAAATAAATAAAATCAATAAAATGCGGAAAATCAATAAAGTAACTAAAACTAATAATATGAATGAAACAAATAAAATGAGTTAAATCAGCAGAATCAGTAAAAACCGTGAAATCAGTAAAATCAGTAAAATAAGGCAAATCAGTAGGAACAGTCAAATCGGTAAAATAAATAAATTAAATAAAATGAAAAAAAATCAATAAAATCAATAAGCAAATAAAATAAAGAAAGTCAATAAAACGAATAAAAGAAAAAAAATTAATAAAACAAATAAGAAGAAAAAAGCGGATGCATTAAATAAATTCAGTAAAATTTGTTTAATAGAATAGTAATAATATAATATAATATATATAATATATATAATATATTATATATATATATATATGTATATATATATGTATATATAA
>JAUELO010012748.1:0-11398 GCA_032357855.1 Amphibolips quercusostensackenii
TAGATGAAAATTAATATATTTTTTTGAAAATTTGTCTTTCTTTATTGCAAAATATTGGGTTGGAAGCTCAACTGTTCGGTTGAAAAATTATTTTTTGATTGAAGATTCATTACCTAAGTTAAAAATTCGTTTATTTACCGGAAAATTTAACTATTTCATTTTTGTTGCAAATTAATCTTTTTTGATAGAAATTTAGGTTTAGCAAAAAAAAATTATTTTTTTCATGAAAGTTTATAGCTTTCCTATTTTTGTCCAACAATTTATTTTTTTAGTTGAAAATTTATGTATTTTGTTCAAAATTTGTTTTTTTCGGTAGAAAATTAAGCTTTTTATTTGATAATTCAACTGCTTTTAAAAGTAAAATAAGAAATCTCTTTTGAAATAAAAATGTTGTAGAGAATTTTTTTTCTAATCAGCAAGTCCTCTGTACAGAAAAACAATAAATATTTATAACTGGGTGTCTGCTCATTTTTACTTACAAAATTTCCGCTTATTTTCTACTAACTTTTATAATATTTAAACAAAATGATATTTTTAGTAATTTATGATGCCCTCTTCAGTTAATTCTTTAGTAAATGTTTTTACATGTAGTGTGGAAAATATAATACAATTTTGATGTCTTAATTATCTGTGCGCATTCGGTACCATGATAACAATTTTTTTTATACACATCTTTTGTTAACTATTTTTGGTATTCTGATTTGCAAATCATTTTTAGATATAATTTTTAAGGTTTTTGGCTTTACATAGCAATCAAATAATTATTGAACAGTAATGACAAAAAAAATATTTTAAATCTTTTATTATGACAGTTTAATTATAATAACTTGTGTTTATAATATAATTAATGTAACATTAATCAGTAATCAATCGCTAACACCAAAAAAATTAAAAACTATATCTTATCTTATTGTTCGATATCTTGAACAATTAAGGCTTTGTTTTAAATTTCTTGAAATCTTTACAAGTCTTAAATTATTTTTAAATCTTTTTAAAACTTGTCTTAAACTGATTCGAATTTTTTATAAAATATTGTAATTTTGTGAAATCGAAAAATTTGTCTTTAAATTTTTTTATTTTTTCCCGACATTTTAGATAATTATTTAAAAACTTTGAGTCTTTTTCCATTTTCTTTAAAAATTAGTATTGCAAAATAAAGACCCCATAAATCTTAAGAGAACTTTTTTATTCTGCTGAAACCCTTAACAAATTTTTAAATGCTTCTAAATTTGGTTTTGAAATTGTCAAAACTGCAAATGATTTTTTAAAAATATTTTTAAATTTTAAGGTACGTTATAAAAGGGCGAATTTTCAGCAAAATAGTTGAATTTTTAATAAAAAAAGATCACTTTTCAATGAAAAAGTTAATATTAAACTATGAAGTAAAATTTTTAGCCAAAAAGATCAATTTTCTACCAAAAAAAAAAATTTTTAACAAAATAGTTATATTTTCAAACGAAGAGATGAATTTTTCAACTAAAATAATGAATTTTCATCAAAAAAAATTTTTTCCAACAAATTAGTTTAACTTTTAATCAAGCAGTTTCATTTTCAACAGAAAATGTGATCTGAAAATATGAATTAAAAATAAAGACGAATTTTAAGCAAGAAAACACATCTTTTGAACAGACTTTTAAATAATCAATGAAAATTAAAACTTCAACATTATAAAAATTAACTTTAGAAAATCAAACTTCTGAAAACTGTTGAAATATATACGACAAATTGAAAATTCCATTTTAAACTGTTGAAAAATTAAGAAAGAAGCGAATTATGTATTTTACTAAAACGTAATAGTTGCATAATTTTAGATGAAAATGTAATAAACATTTTGAAGTCAGTCTGTGGGCTGAGATTGATTCAAAAGTTATCAAATTAAATGAAAGAGGAAAAGTAATTTACAAGAGGTAAAGCAAAGTGATTTCAAAATTAAAGTGGAAGGTTTGTTGCTAATGCTATTTACATTGGAAGTTGGCGTCTTAGATGTTCTTTACTCGGGCAAAAGTTGGAGTGAAAAAGCCAACCAGAACTGGCTTAGAGCGAAGCCTGGGGAGATCTGATTCCTTGGTCATGCGGACCGTAGTTTTATTCACTTCACTTCGTCGGCAGCGCACTACTCGCGACGCAGGCGAGTGGGGATTCACTAACGAGCCTAACGAGGGTCGTTTTGGTGATGTCGCTAGGAGGGGGATTCGCGCGATTTGTTCGCTCTCACCAAGCAAAAGTTTACAAGCTTCAAATGATCACCAAAGCCGCGCTTGCGCTGCAGATTGACAGGGGGAACTTTCGACTCGTGCCGCGACTCAGCCTTTTTTTAATCCAAAAAAAAAACAGGGGAGAGAATGGCTAGGCGACGAAAGAAGAGATCATGGATGTTTGCTAAATATTATTAATGTGTATAAATATTATTTATACTATTTATTATTTGTAAAAATTTAATATTTGTTTGTAACAGTAGTAAGTAGTGTTCCTAATATGAACACAGTTCTTTTTATATAAGCAGAATACACCAAATTTTTTTCAAATTCATAAATCGGTGCTGGTGGTTTATAGAAGGTTCAATAATCGGTCAATCGATACGTCTCAAGGTCGCAAACAAATAAATTAAATATAGTATTGTATTTTGAATATCAAAAAAGTTTTTCTCGTATAAGTAGAATAAACTATTTTTTTGAACTTCATAAATCGGTACTGGTGAGTCTTAAAAGGTTAGGGAATAGTTTGATCGATGCGTCTTGAACACGCGAACAAATACACTAGACATCGTGTAAAAAAAGTATATTTGAAAATTTAGGTCATTGCAAGCCTCCCTTTATAAGAAAGCAATAACGCCAAATCACTCATAGAAAACAAAAGTTTTTTTATGATGAAAAGAATAAGGTGCATTGATTATAGAATTTTAAAAATACCAAATATATGGTGGCACTTCTTTTTCAAGAGAGTCAGTACGGACTCATTGAGGCATCGATTATTCGCAGATGAATTTAGAATTCCTATTGTGAAAATGCAAATCCAAGAGGTTTCAGAGCTCAATACAGCAGAACCCTAGCTCTCTGTTCTACCGTCCTTTTCTAAGTACCCCCTTATGGAAAATTAAAAAACGGACGTCATTAAGCGCAACGGCAGTTCTTATCACGAGCTACTATTGCCAAATTTAGGACTTTATTTTATCTTTTTTTTTTCCAAGTCAAACTATGTCAACTGTGTCAGAAAATTTTTCGTGAAAATTCAAAAGATGAAAATTATTAGACCCATACGAAGTATTTAATCATACAAAAAAAAACTATTTAAACAATTTTCGGTAATTGTTTATTTTTGTTAGTTTTTTAGTTAAATGAACATTTAAACATTATTTTCTTAAAGAATACACAGACTTAATTCTCACTGAGATAATTAATTATTATTTCAATGAATGGTGTATAAATGTATATAAATTAACAAAAATCGTTTATTTGGTTTTTTTGTAAGACTAAATACTTCGTTTAGGTCTAACAATTTTCACGAAAAATTTTCTGATACAATTAACATGTTTTGACTCTTTTGTAAAAAATAGTGTTTGATATTTTGGGCTCTTGGAATATAATTATCAAAATTTGAAAAAAACTTTTTAACAAATTTCTGTTTAAACAGATGTACTAAAAATTAATAAAAGAAACTTATTTTCTTACTCTATTTTATGGCTTATTTAAAGCTCACTAAATATAATCAGTAAAAATAAAAAAGAATCGTTTAAACAAATTTGACAAATATCAGTCTATAAATGGTGAAAAAGTCCTATTTTTTACAAGTCTCACCCCTTTTATTATGTTTATATAATTGCAAATTCAATTTAAAAATACATTCTCTTCAGTTGAAAAGTCTACTCGTAAATTTCAGGATAAGAATTCATCTATTTTTGTTAAAAATGGTATTATTTGGTTCAAAATTTATTTATTTTGTTAAAAATTTAATAATTTTGTTAAAAAATTGAACTTTTTAGTTGAAAATTTTTCTTGGGCAAAAAATGTGCTGTTTTTAAAAAATGAAGTATTTTTTTGAACATTTCAGTTAGAGAATTCATTTATTTTTGTAACTCATCCTCTTGGTTGTAAATGTAAATTTAACTATTTGTTTAAAAAAATTTAAGTTACGTTAAAAATTCTTATTTTGTGAAAAATCACTTTTTTTATAGAAATGCAATTGTTTCGTTAAATTTAATCTTCTTTAGTTGAAGATTAAATATTTTGTTAAGAATTTATGTTTGTAGGTTAGATTCAACTGGTTTGAGTTTGAAAGTAGAGTTTTTTAGTTTATATAATAAATATTACATTACGTAATTACTTTAATAAAAATAAGTTTCGTTTTGTTAAACATTAATTTTCTATGTAAACATTTAATTAGCAAGCTGAAAATTTTAATTTTGTGCAGAAAATTCGTCTGTTTGTCTTGGAAACTCAACAATTTGGTAGAAAATTCAACTGTTTTGTAGAAAATTTAATTTATTCTTTTATTTAAAAATTATGTTTTTCTAATAAAAATTTAAATATTTCGTTTTGTTAAATAATTTGTCTTTTTACTTTCAAAACTCAGCTATTTTATGAAAATTGATTTAATATATAAAAAAATCATTTTTTTATTCAAATATTACTCTTTTTAATTGAAAATTCAACTAATTGGGTAAAAATCTATTTTTTGTTCAAAATGCGTCTTTATTATTATAAAATAAATCTCCTTGGTTCAAAATTTATCTTTTTGTCTTTTGTTTGAGAATGTAAATAATTTTAATTAGGTTTAAAATTCATCTCTTTGGTTAAGACTTAAACTGCTTCCTTATAAAAGTGAATTTTTTTTTTGCAGATTTATAATTTGAGTAGGAAATTTATCTCTTTAGTTAAAAATTTAAAACACTTTGATAAGTTTTTTTAAAATTATTTTTCACAGTCAACATTTAATTAGTTAATAAAAACTCAAATTTTTGCAGAAAATTCAACACGAAAATGTTTTCAAAAATTTAACTGTTTTGCAAAAAGTTATTTTTAGTTTAATAGAAATTCAACTATTTCATTTTTGATTGATAATTGTTCTTTTCAGTTCAAAAACTTGAAGATTTGGTTGAAAATTTACGTACATAATTTGTTGAAAATTCGTCTTTTTTGGTAGCAAATTAATCTTCTGGGTTAAAAATCAACAATTTGATATAAAATTTAACTATTTGTTGAAAATTTAAGCATTTTGTTGAAAATTCGTCTTTTTTGGTGAAAAAATCAAATTTTTTCTTTAAAAGAAAAATAAGGTTTCCCAAAAAAAGACAAATTTTAAACAAATTACATGAATTTTAAGTTGTTGGTCTCCTAACATTTTTGATCTGCTAGTCTTTTATGATATCAATGCCTTTATTCAACTTTCGATTCTATTATCAAAAAATCCTTGTCCAATAGGATTTACAGTTTTGTTTATTACAAAACTTATGTCAACAAAAACAACATTAAAATAAAGTTACATGAGTTTTCAACAATATCATTTAATTTTAAAGCCAAAGGACAAATTATCTACAAAAATTGTAATTTTCAACTAAATAGTTGCATTTTTTACCAAATTATTGAATTTTCAAGCGAAAAAGATAGATCTTTTACAAAACAGTAGAATTTTTTACATAAAAGTTCATTTGAAAGCAAATATTTCAATTTTCAACTATGATTATGGAATATAAATTCTTCAAAAAAAAATTGTAGTTTAAAAAGTGGTTCAACTTTAAGTCAAATAATCGACTTTTCAAACAAAGAAAAAGAATAATTCTCTATGAAGTATATAAACAGTTGATATTTCAACTAGACAATTGCATTTTAACCCAAAAAGGATTAATTCTTAACGAAAAAAGATAAATTTTTAACTAAAAAAGATAAATTCTTAAACAAGAATAAATTAGTTTGATTCTCACTTTCAAACATTTATTTTCTACCAAACATGACACAAATCTTTATCAAAATAGTTCAATTTTTAAGTAAAGAGATGAACCTTTAACTAAAAAAATTAATTTTTAACAAAATAGTTGAATTTTTGATGAAAAATGTGCCTTCTTAACAATATAGCTGCATTTTCAACAAAAATATTAAATTTTCAGACACATAATATAATTTCTAATCAAATGAGATAAATTCTCAATCGAAAATATAAGTAGACGAGCTAGGCACGTTCTAATCATAGATTCCTACTTCACCGACATCGAATAGCTTTTAACCTGTAGTAGTTCGTGTTCGTGCTTGGTTTCTAGAACATTCCTGATGACGTCACAGAATAATAATGCATCTCTCGACTTTAACGACATTCCTGATGATGACACAGAATAATAATACTGCGCCCGTGCTAAGTTTTATAGAAAAGTGGTTCGTGCCCATGCTAAGTTTCTAGAATATTGTTAATGAGGTCACCATGAATTTCTACCTTACCGGTATTGGTACAAGAGGGATACTGAGCCACTTTTACAAGAGAGATACTGATTCACTTTCGCAATTGTATGCAAACAGCTTCAAGGTTATATTTTGCTTTATCCTCTCATTTTCTACCGTATCATATAGTTCTGATAAAAATAAGAATGATTCATTGCTTCCTGATAGAGAATTATTTTATTACAAAATATTTCTCTTTATTTATTTGGTGCGCAAATAACTCATGAAAAAGATTATTTGTGCAGTCTAGAATCTTCTAGAACTCACGGATAGAGAAGCAGATATATTATCACTATTAGAAACCATAAAACCTACCTTACTAACATTCTACAGCTGTAGTGCTTAGTTTCTATAATATTTTTGATGTCATCAGCAAATTATGCTGCACAATTTTGAGAAACGAATTCCACGTGTTTCTAGGTGCATCGATTATAATTTAAAATCTTCTAGAACTTAAAGATAAAGAAGAAGATACAATTTAAAAATATTTAAAGTGAATCAAATAATATAGGCAAGCAAGGTATCTAAGGAATAAAGCATGCCTCTGATAACTTTTGCCCAAAACATTTTGCTGTTCCTAACCTTAATACCGAGCTGACACCCATTATTTAAAGATTATCGCAAATTTGACGTTCATTCAACCTTGCCATGGCCTTTCTAAAGATATCATTTTAAACGTGAAATTTCCCGCTCTTTTCAAACCCAGGGTCTAAAGTAGGGTTTTCCATCTTAAAAAATCCCTTTGACCTTCAAATAACCTTGAAAATCGATTTTAAGGTCAAGGTCACTGATACCAGTAGTTGAACTCCTCTGGTCCCTTAAAATCCTATCAGCAGCATTTTTCTATATCCAAACAAAATTCTGAATTATTTCCCATAATAGATTACATTGGTCCACCCTGTATATCAAGGGTGCACTGACAGAAATTTTATCGTTACTTATGTCATACAATGACATTCGAGATGATGTCACATGCCTTTTTTATTCACAGATATATGCTAGTTCTTCATCCCTTATTTAGAAAGGTCAGTTTTGCCTATTACACGTTAAAGATTTAAAATAACCTTTTTTCAATCATAAAATTAATTTATTAAAGTATTTGGAAATTTTCAATCATCCACTTCTATAATGTTGAATTTTCTAGAACTTTGAAACAAAAGAGGCAGATATATTACTATCAGAGACCGTAAAAACCTACCTCACCGATATTTTACAGCTGTAGTGGTTCGTGCTAAGCTTTCTAGAATATTCTTAATGACGTCATCATTTTTTACTACGTAATTTCTGAAAAGCATTTTTTCGTAAACAACTTTAAGATTATTTTAATGACGCAATACACTTTGCGTTGCAAAACATTATATCGCGAACGTATCGATTATAATGTAGAATCTTCTAGAACATTCAGACAAAGAAGGAGATATTTTTATTTAAAGAAAAAAATATATTCATGAATATAAAGCGTAAGTATCTTCAAGGGTACATTTTTCAATTTGTTTTTGAGATTACGTCCCAAAACTTAATATTCGAAACGTTTCGATCATAATGTAGAACGTTCTAGAACTTTCAAGACAAGGAGACAATATGCGTAGATAAAGAGAGTAAATATTAGGCGTATTTTTTTAATTTTACGCAGACATCTTCAAGATTATTTATGATTTTTAATGACGCATTACATTCTTACATTGCAAAATGTTATATTCTGGATGTGTCTAGACGTGTCTATCATACAGTAGAATCTTCCAGATTTTGAAGATAAAAGAGAAAGATATGAAATTAGAGATTATGAAACCTGCCTTACCAACATTAAAAAATATTCTACAGCTGCAGTGATTCGTGCTAAGCTTTCTAGAATATTCTTAATGACGCCATCATATTTTCCTACGTAATTTCTACAAAGCATTTTTTCGTGAACAACTTCAAGATTATTTTAATGACGCAATACATTTTGCGTTGCAAAACATCATATCACGAACTTATCGATTATAATGTAGAATCTTCTAGAACATTAAGACGAAGAACGGGATATTTTTATAGATAAAGAAAGTAAATCATTCATGAATATAAAGCGTAAGTGACTTCAAGGTTACATTTTTTATTTTTTCTTGAGATTACATCGCAAAACTTTATATTCGAAACGTTTCGATCATAATGTAGAACGTTCTAGAACTTTTAAGACAAGGAGACAATATGCATAGATAAAGAGAGTGAATATTAAGCGTATTTTTTTAATTTTACGCAGACATCTTCAAGATTATTTATGATTTTTAATGACGCATTACATTTTTACATTGCAAAACGTTATATTTTGAATTTGTCTAGACATGTCTATTATACGGTAGAATCTTCTAGATTTTTAAGATAAGAGAGGAAGATATAATATTAGAGATCATGAAACCTGCGTTACCAACATTAAAAAAAAATATTCTACAGCTGTAGTGGTTCGTGTCTGTGCTAAAACGATTACAGATAGATTGATGAAATTTGAAAGTTTTATTTTCACTACTAAAATCTTAAAACTTATCGAAGGATTTCTAAAAATATTTTTTACCTTTTTTTTAGCACTTTAAAATATTTAAGAAAAAGTTTCTTTATAGCATAATATTTTCCATTAACATGACTGAAAGTTGATGCAAGAACGAGAAATATTTCTTGATTCGGGACAACTAGATTGACCTATAATATTAATACACTTGATTAAAGACTAAGGAAGTCGCGCTCATTTGTAATATTACAAACATCTGTTTAAACCGGAAAAACTTTTTTCATCGACATAATTCAAAGTTGATACATAAACAGAAGAGACTCTGTTTATAAATTTTTAAATAACATAATTCTAATAATTTTTGTAAAAAAAATCGTAAAGCTGGGAAAGGGATAGGGTGCGACTGAACTTTGCCCTTCCTTTTCCAGCTCGAAATATTACCATTTCAAACAAAAAATTTGATCTTTCTGACTCGTCATTGTATTTTTAAATTATTTTGTATTATTCTGTAATTTTTTCATTTTTTAAAATTCTATTTTTAAATTGATCAAAATAAAAAATTTAATCTGTCTATTATTCAAAAACTCTCTGATGCTTCCGTTGTAAATTAGTGAAAATTTCTACTGATTTGATTTCGTGACCCATTTTTCACTGATTCAAATTTAGAGAGTATGAACATGTAAGTACATTGTAGAGTAACGTACATTGATCTGCGTTTGCTTTTGCGCAATTGAGCCCAGTTTAAAGGGTAGTAAAGTAGTGGTGATGCTGGCTGGGACCAACAGGTGATGCTGGACGGCATCTACCCGCTCTGTTACTCTCCTTCAAAACAGACCCCACCTCCATTTTTGCAATAATATCTAATCATTTGGCCCCAATCCTCGCGAGTTACAACCCTTAACCAAAACGCGTCGCGATTTTGAGAAAGTGAGAACTCAATGTTTCTATCCGATTTATCACCTGCCATCACCAACCGGAAACCACTGTGGTCCTGATGATAACAACCCGAAAAACATTCTTCGAACTTATCACAAAAAAATATTCCATCTTCGCAAATTCACTGATTACATAAAAACATTTCGTAAGTTGACTTCACTTTGTTAAGTGTTCACAACATTGACACTGTTGCACATTTTTTTAAACTGTTGACACTATTTTATTTCTACTTACAAGAACTGACACTAAAGACACTAATTTTCATCCAATTCTCTGCTATTATCACTGTTTCTTTTTATTTTTTTTTTTAATATTTCTGAAGTTCTTGGCTAATTGGCTAAAATAATATGTCCGCTGACTCAACGAATGACAACATACCGGAAAATTGTCTCAACAAGTGATTAGGGACCGTGCATAAATTATGAAAAGTTTTTTTCTGAAATTTTGTTAGTGAATTTATTGACAAGTCATCTAAAAATAACGTTAGACGGCTTGCAAGGAAAGGGGGGATCTTATGGTTTCATATGAATTAATAAAGTAGTTCAACGAACTAGTTGTATGTTTAATCAAAACAGGTGAATTCTAAACAAAAAATGTAATAGTTGATATTTAACAAAAAAAAACATTTTTATTCTTAATCAAAAACAGTTGAATTGGACCAAAAAGAACGAATTTTCAACAAAATAATAAACTCCTCAAGCAAAATTAATTCATTTGCATTCCAACAGTTGCATTTTTAACCAAATAAGAGGTTTTAAATTAAAATTAAAATTTTAAGCTTTTAACAAAACAATTAAATATTCTACTGAATAATTACATTTCAAACCAAAAATATGAATTTTCAACCCAAAAGATTAATTTTCCACTAAAAAGACGAATTTTCAACAAATCACATAAATTTTCAACTAAACAGCTTGTACAATTGATGTAATATTAGTCCAAATTTTATTCAATTAATTTTTAATTTATATTTTTGTCTTTCAAAAAACTTTCCAGTGAATAGTTGAATTTTTAAACCGTGAAAGATGAATTTTCAACCAAAAATAGAGTGGTTAAATTTTTAATAATTATAATTAATTTTCAATATGAAACAGAGTTTTTCTCCAAACTATTTAAATTTTGTACTAAGTAGTTAGATTTTATACCAAGCTGTTGAATTTACAACACAAAAAGACGAATTTTCTATAAAACAGTAGAATTTAAAAAAAAAACACAATTTACAACCAATCAGTTGAATTTTTCAATAAGCAGTTAAATTTTTAATAACAAAAATTATTTTTCAAATAAAAAAGACAAATTCTCAAATAAAATTATGAATCTGGACCTAAAAAATGAACTTTTAAGAAAGTAGTTCAACTATTAACCAAGGGGTTGAATTTTCAATAATAATAATATGAATTTTTAATGACAAATGTAATACTTGATATTTTAGCAAACCAGATTTTGGTTCAAGATGAAAAACAATTAGATGTAACCAACAAAGACGAACTTTCAACAAAATATCTGATTTTTAACAGAATAATAATTTTCTACAAAAAATTTTTTTAACAAAATA
>JAUELO010012768.1:0-11397 GCA_032357855.1 Amphibolips quercusostensackenii
TAAACATGTCAGTGAAAATTCACATGATGCACTCTCACCTGGACTACTTCCCAATGCGAGCAGCTAGTGATAAACATGGTGAAAGATTTCATCAAGATATCGTTACAATCGAGAAGAGGTACAAAGATAAGTGGAGTGTTAACGCATAAGCAGACTACTGTTGGACTCTCATGACTGCTAAACTAAATGCTTAACATCGTCAAGCATGCAAGAGGAAAAGTTCCTGATCACAAGCTGCAACTTATCATCATTTTCCAACAAGAGCTAACAACATAAAGAATAAATATTTTAAAGACGCAGTACAATGATTCCCTTCAAGTACGTGCAAGCCGTCAAATTATCAACTCCGTAGTTTTTCAGTTTTTATAGATTATCTCAGCTACGGTATAAGATATCACAGAAACAAGTCCGCCGCAGAGAAATGGAGACCAGATTCGAATTCAGCACAAAAAACTACTCTGAAAATGACATGTCTCATTCCCCAAGCACATAGGTCACATTTTGTCGATTTTGTTTCAATTCACTACTATACGAGACTATTACATGAAATTAGCTCCGAATAATACTTTTTTTTGCAGTGATGTTTTTTTCTTTTTTTTTATCTACGTTAGTGAAAACTGATTTCCTCTGACAAACATTTTTAAACAAGAATAAAATTTAATCCACTTCGTTTCCGAAAACTACCCTTTATAGGTCAGAATTGTCAATTTTAACGAAAACTTTTATTCGATTTATTCATCTCTATGAGCTATTGAAATACATGTTAATTGTACTGTTTAGTTCGATATAATATAGAAAATAGTAAAAAATAAGTCATATCAATAAAAAACACACATTTCTTTGCTGTCCTATAATAGAGACATGCACTATGGAACACCAGTACAAAAGTCCAAAATTTATTTTATAATAAGTACATATATGTCCTACCACTTTTTCAAAATATTATAATTTTTCTTAGACTACATTAAACATTCAATCGGCATTTCACACTAGAAAAAATCAGCTCATTTATTGTGCGAGATCTGCAAATAAACAAAAGCGATTGTCAAACTTCGTGAAGAACTTTCTTTCAAAGAAAAAGACCAGGATAATATCCTCGTGAATTAGTTTGAAGCACAGCCCTAAAAATATTTTGTGTGATATTGCTTCGTAACTGTTGTGGCTGTTGTGTCTGTGATGTGGAAATTGTTTTTAATTTTGCAGTATAGACTAAATCAGTTCCTTGTATTGATACGAAAATGCGGTTTCTAAAATCACAACTACTTTGTTGAGTATTGACATGGAAGGTTTGGAAAGGTTCAGTTTCAAGCCATAGATCATTGTCTAAATGGACATAAGCTACACGTGGAGATTGCTGATAAAAATGATGATCTGTATCTGCCTTGTGAGGTAGGCGCTTTGCTTTTGTAATAAAACGTCGATTCCCTAAAGTTTGTATAAAAACGTTATAGTCTTTGAAAGGAGTAGGGTTATTTTGGGGCATCATTCTATTAACGGCTATTTCATTTGCTGAAAACTCTACTTCTTTTAGTTTTTTCATGAAAAAAGAGCCAGTTTGCATTTCGATAAAAAATGTGAATGGACCAATATAGTCTGGATATCCACCTGCACCTAATTTTTCAGACAAAAAATTTCTATTTATAAAGTAAATTCAGAATGTGACATCACACATGAAGAACACAAGTTTAAATAACAATTTTTTGAATTGCTTAAAAAAATGAAATGAGTGTGTTTTCAAAGTAAGGCATCTAAAAACAGGCTTAGCGCTACGTAAAGCTTTTTTACAAAGAGGTTATTCTTTTAATTGAAAAATGTTCCACTGTATTCCTTGAAAATTTTTGTTTTTACTGTGAATTTGAATATTATGTTTTCGCTTTGAAAATTTGTTTGTTTTTAGTAAAAAATTTAAATATAAAATTTGTCCTGGAAAATTCAGGTTTTTTGTAATAAAATGAAGTGCTAGCTTTAACCTATTTTTTACTTAGTTATTTTTTGGTTGCTGAATTATGTATTTTGTAGATAATTAGTTCGAAGCATACATTTGTAACTAAAAAATTAACTATTCCATTTTTTCAGATTCATCATTTTTAGTATAAATGTCATGCATTGATTTAAAAATTCCTGTGCTTGTCGTAAATTAGTATTTCCTAGTAGAAAATCAACATTTTTAACTGAAAATTAAACTGCTTAGTTGAACATTAAAGTATGTGTTTCGTTAGAAGTATAATTATTTTTTCAAACTGATTTCGTTGAAATCTTTTGTACTTTTGGAAATCTCTTATAATGCTTTAATATCTTTAAGATCTCTAAGTATTTTCATATATTTCATCAAATGTTTTTGATTCACTGAAATCTCGCAAAATCTGTTGCAATTGCGATTTTTTAAATGGCAGATATGTTATTTTCACAAATCAGCTGAAAAGTTTGAAAACATTTTAAAAGGCAAATTAAAAAAATGGTTTTATATTGATTATTTTTTTCCTTCTTTAAAATAAAAATAAATTATTTGTTTTAAACTAAATCTTTAATTTAATAAAGTTGGTCTAAGTAACTTACTGGCTAGCATTTGACAGATAATTAATATAATTTCATCAATTTTGAACAAAAAGATTTTTTTTATTCACATAAAAGTTCAATTAAAAAAAAAGTTTGTGTAACATTTTTAGCTTTATTAAAAAATCAGAACGCCATATACTAATACTCGTCAATAGACTAACAAGGAGACATTGCGAGATATGCGTCGCTGATTTAACTGGAATTTCACAGGGTGAAAGTACATGCAAATCCATTAAGTAAGTATTTTTTCTTTTGATACAATGGGCCTTAGATTTCAAAATATTGCCTTTTCGTTGAAAATCCATTTTATGTTACATAATTCCAATGTCTTTGATTTATAACAAAAGTCTTGTTAGTTAGGAATTTAAGTATTTTGATTTAACTTTCAATATTTTGTCATTAATGCAACAATTCTGTTGAAAAATTATCTCTTTTAATCGAAAATTGAACTGTTTGACTAAACAATCGTTCTTTCACAGTTGCAAATCAACAATGAAATAGAAAATTTAAGTATTGAAAAGAAAATTGATGTACTCTACTTTACGTTAAAAATTGATCTCCTGTAGCTTATAGATTTAATTTCAAGGTAGAAAATTGGTAAGTAAAAAAAATTAAACTCTTTCTTGTTAAAAAATTAAACTCTGGTTTAAAATTTGACTTGTTACTTCTAAAATTCAGCTATTTTGGTAGAAATTTGCTTTTTCGGTTAAAATTGCATTCTCTTAGTTCAAAGTAAAAAAAAGTATGTTTATATGCTCAGGAGGGAAATTTCAAATATTTAATAGCGTTAGTACCATTAAAAAACACTGCTGACTTCTAAAAATCATTGCTTGCTTGAAAAAAGAGCAACAAACTTTTTTGAAAAACCGTTGAAAAGATGATCAATTTGCTTTAAAATAATGCATAGTAGAGTTACTTTTGATGTTCTGTAGCCAGAATCTGAAATTCATGCCACACAGTGGTTGCCGTCTTATCTATATTTTGAACTAATAAAAATGTTAAAATCTTCACGGGTTTTTGCGATACGACTAAAAATGTTAAAAGCGAGTCTGCACCAAGTTTCAAAGATTTTTTATATTATATTGAATATATTCTCTTTGAGCAGTCAAAAATATTTCTATCAGAGGCCATTAGACGCCGGAGTTAATAGATTTCCAAGCAATTTTTAACAGAGTTTCTCGATCCTTTTTTATACGATTATTCACGTTTCAAAGTCAGCAGTGATTTTAAATAGCACCCGCGCTAGTCGTACGGACAATTTTCGTCTGTACTATCATAAATTTTTTACGAATATTAATTACAATGTCATAATACACTTACATATAAAATGAAGGAATCCAACGAATGTGAGCATAATGGCAAAAATAATCTTCATTTCTTCTAAACAGTCGCAATGACAAAGCATAGCAAACTAATTTTTTGAGAATTTTTTGAGAAGTCACTCGATAAACGACTGCTATGCAGTACCTTTTATCAGTTATACTCAATGACAATCATTAATTAAATATCTTAATTAAAAAGGAAAGAGTTAACGGGAAAAATTATTCATCTCAGATTTCAAAATCTGTCATATTTGCAATTTTTATTGCATCTCGAGCATTAAAGATAATTAAAGATAATACCATTTGCAAAAATAAGAGTTGAAACATCTTTTTTATTCATTTTATTTTTGCGTAAAACCATTCGTTTTTAAGGAAAATTGAAATAAAGATTTAAAAAAGTAAAAAATGAAATAATAAAGTAAATTCTACAACCTCAAACAGGTGAATTTTTATTTACCGTCAGCTCATATGCTAAGATCTAGCTCTATGCTTTTTCCAATGATATAAAAACAACCCAGGACCCACGGCGAGGACGTGGTTGTATATTGAGTACCACGGCAGCCCGTCCCAACCATCTACCTTTCAGGGCTTAATGCAGTTTTTTTTTTTTTAATTTCTGGCTTCCTTTCTGTTACGTTTTTGATATTTCCTGTCTTAATTGTAACCGTGTCCTAATTAATCAGTCTCGGTTTTTTTTTCACAAACAGAAGCAGCAGCTTCTGTTAGTGCTTAGAAGCACCGTTCTGCACTTTGAGTGCGGCACTGAAAGAGGAAAGCTTTATTTACAAGGTGATGCCTTCAATCATGAACGAAAGATCTGAGATCATCATCAGGAATATAAGCAAGAACTGGTGCAGCTTTAAATATGTTTAAGTTTTGTTCCTCTCAATATACCATGTCGTAATATTCTGTTGCGCTTAAGTGTAATTTTGTTGTTTGAAAAGTTCGAAACAAAAGTAGACTTATCTTTCTTTTTAGGGTCTTTCTCTTCTTCTAGACACGTTCTCCTTATCCTGCTGTTGGTTTGGTTCTTGAATTACAAGTTGTATTTTCTTTTCATCGTCTTTTGCTTTCAGCACTATTTGCAATTCCTTTTCTCTTACGGGTTAGCGTATCATAACAAATCATAGCCAGTAGAATCGTTTCAGGGTGTACGCAGAAACTATTTCTTTCAATAACTTTTTATACCAGCAGCCTTAAATGATCTGGAAAATATTGCCCCAAGGATTGAGTAAAATGATGCAGATATTCGCAACCTGATTGCTTGATGAAAGAAACATGCTCTTCTTTAATCCTCTGTCTATGCCAAGTGTTGTCCATTTTTTTTTAACGAGCATAACATCCTTGCGGACATTAAAATAAAGGCCTTGAATTTCACTACCGTAAGTTTGACTTATTTCTTTTTTCTCTTTTTTACTCCTTTCTCATAGGACTTTTGACTCATCTATAACGTCTGCAGTGTCATTTTTATAAACTATTTTATAAGACTTCGGAGCTGCAGTTACTAGAGCAGCTGCAGCTCGATTAAAGACTCCAAAACTATGTGCTACCCTATTCACGATTTAAGATTGTGTCGCTGCTGCAACTTAGGCTCTTCTGCTAATATTATTCGTTAAAGGCGTATGAAATCATCCTTGTCAGTATTTGTATCGGCACTAACAATCTTGTCTCGTCTAGTATCATTTTCATGGTACCTGTGATTTTCATTACTTGCTTCTGTTTTTGAAAAGCCACTTGAACCTTCGCAAGGCGAGCTACTTCTTTAAACTTCCTGTATTTTTTTCATTCTTTTCGTTTTCGTTGAATCGCATCAACGGATTAGGTATTTCCTTTCACTTCTTTGGTCAAGTAAAAATACGTGTTTATTATAAGGAACTCTTTTTAATCTTTTGCACTTACAATTCTTGAAGTCGGGACAGTGTACCATGCAGACATCAAAAAGGCGTTGAGAATCCTTTTTAAACTGCTAAAATCTTTGATTGTAGATAAAATGATTTTTCTTATCTTTTGTTTTCCTATGGGATTTCAACAGAGATCTTTATTTGTTTTTGTAATTAGTGATAATCTTTGTGACCAATTCTTGACATTAAAATGAAGTGGCTGTCTTGTTCCAAATATCTTTTAATCTTTTTGCAACAATATGGCACTGATTACTGTAATACTAGCATTTAAACCTCCTTTTTCAAAAAGCCAAATATCAATGAATTGTTGCATAATATTTGCATATGTTGGCAAGCAATTAACACTTAATTTTTTTGTGATTGCAAAACGCGAAACGTGTTTGTTTCACGAATAGTAACCGTTTTTCCATTTCTCTTGGACATGATAAAAGTTATAGCACTACATCTAATATTTATAAAACTACACTTACTGTAAGTACGCAGAAAAAAAACTAGGTTTTCCCGTCAAGCGTCAAACTGTTAAGAATTGTTGTTTACAGCGTTACTCTCGCGACCGCATTTGATTTCATTTGTCCTTCTAATTGCTTTATATTTTTGCTTACTTTTTCTGTGTCTTTGAGCAAATATGAAATTACGACTAGTTGAGACGGGCTCAGATAGGACTTTACGTTTAATTATTTTAATTTTATATCACTGGATCAAGCAAAGGGTTGCATTTCAGCACCACATCTAAACGCAAATAAGAATTGACCTGTTTGGCATAACAGAGATCAGTCAAGTGTTGCACTTCTCGCTTTTTAAAATCGTTGTTTTGATTTTTTGTGGATACGACAGGTCATTTGAAATAATAAATTGAGTTGAAAATATGTATTTTAACGAGAGCAAGAAACTATTTCTATGACAATTACTAAACAAAATAAATACTTTCCGAGAAAAATGATTTTCGTCAGGAAATCGTGACATATAAATACGCCTTTTCCCATGATATCGTGAACTCAGACCGTTGGGTGCTATCTTCGATTTCGTGAAATTCACAAGAAAGGTATTTTAAAGTTGGTTCCTATAAAAATAAAGACCTTAACTGATAATAAGGCGCGAACATATACTTTTGTATTAGACTTGCTGCAGATTTTTCTAATGAAGAGGTTTTTCAATATGAATATCAAGTTGGTTTTCTCTTATTTTGTCATGTATAAAAAATAAATTTAAATGCTCAGAAGGCTACTATTAATGCTATTCCCTTTGCAATAAGCTCTTTTGAAATTTAATGAATCAATCAAAAACTAACATATAAATTCAACTTAAATTTGCATAAATTCATCCTAAACTCGCGTGAAATTAACCTAATCTAGCTTAAATTTAGTTTGAATTCCTAGTAGTTCATCTTCAAATCATGTGAGCTTATTTTAAATTCTCAGAAATTAATTTTGAAACTTTTTGAATTCTTCTGACTTATTTTTGCATTGGCGTGAGTTAATGTTAAATTAACATCAATTGATTTTAAATACATGGGAGTTCGTCAATACGTTTAAGTTTGTCGTGAATTTTTTTAAAATTTACCTGTCATAGCTTGAAATAATTTCGATTCAGATATAGGAGTCACATGAATTCAGCTTAAAGTTGAGTCAGTGCTGCACTTACTATTACCTGAATTCGAAACGCATGAGGCAGAACAACGATTTTACAATGCTGCGACCTCATGAAGCATTATCTAATATTGTCAAATTTGACTCGTGCTACTAAACGTGATTAAAAAATACCCAAATTTTAATTCTATTCACCTTGCTATGCGTGAATTCTACATTTTCCGGTCATTCTATAGAAATAAAACTGACGAAATATTTATACAATTTACACAAAATACAATTGAAACAAATTATTTTTAATTCCTAAATATGGAAACGAATATTATGAAGCAACAAAAAACTTTTCTATAAATCCGCATTATGAGTCCGCATGCAAAATAGCAACGGTGAGACGCTACATGATACAGACTAAATACTAGACGCTTTGAGGGACTTTTTGAAAGGAGCTATTGAAAGATAAAGCTATAGGGTAAAACAACTGCGACATAGAACACAATACGTTAAAAAACCCGGTTGAGATAGTCTGTTTCCGAAGTTAGGGGTATAATGAAGAACTTTAAGAATGGTAAGGCTGCCGGTGATGACAGTATCAAAGCTGAAGTCCTTAAGTACAGTGGTCACTACGTACCTCACAGGTTGTGCGTATTGATAAATTTATGTATCAGGATGGGAGAAGTTCCAGATAACTGAGAAAAGCGATTATTATACCAATTTAAAAAAAAACGAGACAAAAGCAGCTGCAATAATTACAGTAAGAAAACAATATGCAACATTGCCCAAAACGATGAGAGAATAGAACACGTTGATAAGTACAAATATCTTTACAACAAATCCCAAAGATATTATTCATCTCAAGTCAGATAAACGATCTGCAAAAATTTAAAAACTACAATTATCCGACGGCAGACGATTTTTATCTCGAGGCGGATAAAAATGATCCTTTCGGATAATGTGTAGTTTTTAATTGTTTGCAACATTTTTATCTAACTTAAGATAAACATTTCTGAAATTCACTTTGTTGGTAGCCTATTTACAAAGACGGAAAAATAGATAAAAAACTAGATAGGTGTATAAACGAGGGTAAAACGCTTATCAGTAGAGCAGGTATAATTATTAACAGAAGTAAAAATATATCAAATAAGGCTAAAAGGGCAATACACAACTCTGTACTTATACAGACGGTGCTGTACGGTGGCGAGACCTTGACCCACTAAGAAAATTTCAAGAGCGAAACTAAGGCGATGGGCATGAAATTCCTTCGCACGTAATGCAAAAAACGCTGATGGACAAACTGAGTAATGAGATTATCCTTAAAGAATGTGGTATGGAGGAAGCACTAGTTGACATATATGAAAGAAATGCTTTAAGATGGTGTGGACATGTTAAAATAATGAAAGATGAACAACTGAAGAAACAAGGGTTTCAAGGTTAAGTAAACGGCAATGTTCCCAGAGTCAGAACATAGACGATAAATGTGTGAGACTCATCACTTGGGGTGTTCGCTGGAGAGATTGATCAGCAACCTGGGTCTGAGCAGTGTTGCGGAAGGAACGCGTCGTTTGAATTTACAATACAGAATTTCTGGAGCAATCTATGAAATCTATACTGCCCCCCCCCTACCTGAGTAACGTCCTTCCTCACTAAGTAAGTCACATTCACCCCCAAAGAGATATTGCCTAATGGTGTAATAATAATAATTTCTCTTTGTATAATACTCTATCGAAGTTGTTTTTGCGTTTGCGTCCCGGTAGGGCTTGAGGTTTGCTCTCATGACTTGGGCGGCTATGTTTGCTGTAGCACTGCTACTCACAGGGTTTCCCATGACAGATAGACAGACAACGAAGAGAAAAGAGACTAAGAGGACACTTCACGAAGATTTTAAAACGCTTGTCGCTTTCCCAGGATCATCGGGGCGTCCTTGGAGCCACCGCTGGGGGCTGAGTTAAGAAAAGCCTAACAATTGCCTTTAGGACAGTACTTCAGTTGATTCTAAAGAGTTTTCTCAACTCAGCAAACAACGTCTGGGTAGTCAACACCTATGCTAACCCTTTCCTCACGTACTCGTTTTGGCTCATAAAATGGTCTAGCGCCGACCTTAAAGGATAAGCAGAACCGTCCACGTAGAAATGACGAAGCACCGAATGCACCACAGTAATTAGTCGATTAAAAGGGTGGTTCTACCACGACGTAAATGAAGTAAGAGCGCTGTAGATGTCAAGAAACTTCTTAAGTCACAAGTTATACAGTTTTGAAACTATTTTTACATCAAGCGAGGTGTTGCGCTTTACAACACCATCTGTGGAGCGGATCTTGCCTACATGCCCTTAAATTTATCCCCAGAGGAGGCCTAGAATATCAGGGCAGAAACTATAAAGAAATTAGAAGTGCAACGGAGACAAAAAGCGATCCACGGCGAGCACCCCAAAACGTTAGATCACCATGAAGTGGATAGTGAGGTATCCAATATTTGGCTAAAAAAGCGCGTCCTGTTTCAAGAAACAGAAGGATTATTAAGCTCAGAGTTTATTTATTGACATAATGGAATATACATAATTTCTGCAAAATACAATAAACTCTATCTAAATAAAAATTATGGAGTCTTGATGACCATGATGCTTACTATAATTTTTGTTCCTGGAAGTGTGGATATGAAAAATCGGAATGGGGTATTTGGAATGAAAGAGCACTATATTTTGATTTGCCACCTTCTAACAAAAAGCTTTTTAAAATAAGTTATTTTGTACATCAAGGCGTTTAGTGATAATAAAAATCAATCTTTATTGTCTGTTTCCAGAAAGAGTAATTAGATGGCGAATAAAAGATTTGACTATGAGAATTCCAGAACTTTAGTGTGATAAATTGTTGAATTTTAGGATAAAACTTTGTGTCTCAAAAGTACAGCATATTACATGTAGATCGCATTTTAAGGATCTTTAATGTGAATATTTATTTGGTTTCCTCCTTACTTGTCAAGTATGAAAAATAAATTTCAATTTTAAGAACAAAGGTTCTAAAAAGTTTTTGAAGTTAAGATATAAAAAAACTCATCGAAAACAAGAAGCTTGACCTCGACACGCATTTTGCCGAATTCAAAAATATTTATTTTCTCGTTAAAACTAAAGACCTGTTTTTTACGGTATTTTTTTCTTGTTCTGCTGTTAAATAGATTAACTTAATGCTGTTATTTTTTATGCAACACAAATGAATGTGGGTTTTTACCAATGGTCTCTTTTTAGTACTAATCACGACTAATACCTGAAATTTGCCCTAAATAATAATTTTCTTTTACAGTGATGGTTTTTTTCATTTTCTTTATCCACTTAAGTGAACTGCATTCATGATAAAAAAAACTTTCAAACAATAGTTATATTCAATTCAGTTTGTTCCCGAAAACTACCCTTTATAGGCTATGTTTGTCAATTTTAACAAAACCTTTATTTGATTTATTTATCTCTGAGTGCGATTGAGAGAAAAGTTCATTGTACTACTTTATTGAAAATATGTTCTACTATCATTACAATATTAATATTAATTTGAAATCCCGTTCAAAAGTGTCTTATGATAAGTACCTTCACTTAAAACTTTTGACACAAGTTCAGAGTACAGATTCCTTGAATACACCCTGGTAATAATTTCATTAGGACAATTTCGAATAGGTTGCGTGTTTATATAAGGTTACCTAATGTTTTACCTAAAGTAACTGAGGTGAAGGAACCTATTATAAAAAACGTCCCAATTATGAAACAGTCTGACAAATAATTTAAATTAAAAATGCTTCAAAAAGATCTGCAAATAGATGAAAACAATTGTATAGCTTTGGATAGAACTTTCTATTAGTAAAGAAAACCAGGGTAATATACTCTTGCATTATTTTGTCGCCTAGTCCTGAAGAAATTTTGTATGGTTTCGCGTGGTGACTTTGGTGGCCGTGATGGAATTGTTTTTAATTTTGCAGTATAGATTAAATCAGTTCCTTGTATTGTTATGAAAATGCGGTCTCTAAAATCACGACTAATTTGTTTAGTAGTGACA
>JAUELO010012806.1:0-20952 GCA_032357855.1 Amphibolips quercusostensackenii
TTAGGGTATCATCTTTGCGACCATTGAAGTACAGTTCACGTACTTCAATCCTAATAGACTTCTTTTGAAGCTTATCCCTGCAATTTTTTTTCTCTCGTCTCAACTTATTTTTATCTATGATTTCGGTAGAGTTTTGTGATGTGAAAATGCCATACTCTTTGAAAACTGATGTTGCTAAAGCTGCAGCTGCTCTATCTAATAGATTGTCTGTCAGATATATCGTCAGAAGTGTGTTCATACGAATTTTTTGGTGACTTGTTCGTCAAGTTAGAGGCTGCACCTGTTCGTCAATTGGCCTGACTTCTCATTTTACTGTCAAGTATCTTCTTTAATTTTGTTGTATACGATTGATCAATCAAACTTATAACCTTTTTTCGAATACTGCTCTGGTCCTTCAGAAAATTTCTCGTGTAAAATAAGACTTTTTAGACTTTTCGCATTTGCACTCTGAAAATTCTAAACACTTACTAGCTGATATGTCGAAAAGCGGTTTCATTTGTTTTTGAAATTTTTCCAGCCAGTTTTAATAAAAATTGATATTTTTGCTTTTCTCTGTATAAAAGTTTTTCATCAGGCTTTTGTATTCATCGTGGTATTTTTTAATTTAATTTATCGTTTCCTTCCTTGAAATAGGGGTATGGAGGCGAATTTGCAGAGATCGATTAACTCGATCGCAAGATCATTCATTACATCGATAGAAGAAGCATCAAAATCATCATTCTAGAATGTCTTTTTATCATAATTTTCGAGATAAGCTTTACATACTTCATCATACGTTGGAAAAACGTAAAAGCTTAATTTCTGAGACCCTTCGAATAACGGATATTCAGTATTTTTACGTGTGTGCATTTTTTTCATTTTAACCATTTCAACGTGTATTTTCTGTCTCGATGGCAAACAAGAATATGGTACTGAAAATCGGTTTGCGATAACGCTGCTCGGGAGCAAGTGATCTGTCAAGGAGACAAACTCAGTGTGAAGCCCGATGGGCGCTCGCCGCAGGCTGTGGTGGGAGTGCGTGACGTGCGCGTGCGTGGATGCGCACGCATATACTTTAATTGTTTTCTCTCAATAAACTACTATTTTGTCTGAACAATCACTTATACGATTAGAAATATTCAACCCAATGGCCTGAAAATATCTTGGCCTGAAACTGAAAACTTTCAATCTAGTCGAATATTTTTCAGCATTTTTTTCTGGTTTCTAGGTTTTTTTTTTTGTAAACCATCAATCTGATCCAAAAATAGTCGACATACGAAAGATGTGTTTCATCAAGACTTTTGATTTTTTTCATACACGTTTGTCTCTGCGACAAAAATTACACGATTTAATCCACAAAAACTTCACTTTTTAAAGTTTTTTGACCTATTTTCAATTATAGGAACCGTAGAAAATTTTTTGATTCCAAAATCCTTAAAACCACTTACTTTTGATGACAAATAGCAACTTTTTCCGGTAGTCCAACCTAAAATTTCCCATATTTCAATGTTTCGGTCCACCCTACTGACGACAAAACCTTATTCACATCTGCTTACAGAATAGATACTATAATTAATAGGCTGCAAAGTGATAACAATAAATTAATTATTTCAATAAATGTAAAATAAAAATTGATGGTAACAAAACGCAAGCAATCATTTTTACGAAGCGTAGACCGGTTACACATGACGTAATTAGAATGCAGGAAACACCTTTAAATGGGTCTGATGATGTATTCTGTCTAGGAGGTACTCTGGAAAAAAACCTACCTTCACGAAACATGTAAACGTTGTTATAAAAAAATTTATTGAAAATCTAGTAACCCTATATCCATAGTTAAATTGAAACTCCAAATTAAATTTATATAACAAGCTCATAATTTACAAAATGACAGTCAAACCTACTACCACATATGCTTGTCCAGCGTAATGTTTCACCTTTGACACAAACTATAAAAAACTGCAACTAATTCAAAATAAATTGTTTAGAGGAAAAGAAAAATTCGAAACATATAGCACGTTACAGGATATGCACAAATGTTTACATGTCGAATAAGGAAATAATTATATTCAGAAAATTACTGTAAAATATTTTGATAGGATCTCTTAACATAGTGATATTTTATTAAGGAATGTGCTGTATGGAACCTCAATTTCGAAAGGTATAAGAATATTGCAT
Organism: Amphibolips quercusostensackenii; assembly: GCA_032357855.1. Lineage (NCBI taxonomy): Eukaryota > Metazoa > Arthropoda > Insecta > Hymenoptera > Cynipidae > Amphibolips > Amphibolips quercusostensackenii. The sequence continues at coordinate 2,158 of JAUELO010012806.1, forward strand.
GTATTGCATGATGCTACATGAATACAAAAAATGCTCACTTTTACTCTTGGGCATATATTTATATCCAAAAAATTTTTATTTTATCTGTCTTTTTTCAGTAAATTATTCTATGTGTAATAAATAAGTGAAATGCTGTTCTTTATACATATTATAGTTTATGGTAAGATAAGATGGTTTGCCGTAGATAATTACGTCGAAGCATTATCCTCATACTTACGCAAATACTCTGTGTAATCTGTATAATGCGTGAATAAATAAGCTTATAGTTGCAATTACCTTCAGTGATTCAAACTATCAATTAGGAGCTATTTAATTTACCCTACATATCCAAAATTACCTCGTTTGACGGTAATTAAAAAGTAAGAACAACTTATTGCTTATTCTCTTTTCAAAATTAAGAGGTGAAGTTTCAAACAGAGTTGGTTTCGAGCACGTTCTCTTGACGAAAGCTCTAAGCAGCGTTTCTTGCAGTTAAGTTAGTTTACCAACTTTAAAAGCTTATGACTTATAAATCGGTGAATACCATGTCAAGAGTGTGCATATTTATATAAAGATATATGCTTTCGTGAATATTCATAGTCTCATAAAACATGGTTTCGAATTTCGAAAAAGCTTCTATGCACAAGCATAGAAGAAGGCATAAAGGTGAAGAAAATTTGATGTTTATTGTATGTTTCAATAATAATCATAAAAGCTTATTAGTGTGTAAAGGAGTATTTAAATTAAAAAATCTGAACTTTTATAACAAACAAAAAATATTGTTTTTAATATTCAATATTCAAATACAAATTAACAACACACAGAGCATTATTATTAGAAAACTTCTAAACATCATCAATTTATCAAACAATTTTATCCGTTTTTTTCGAACTTAGGGTTCTTTTTCCTTGTCTGAAAAAACTGAATTTTTTCCTACCTGATTTCGTTTTGAAATGATTTGAAAGATTTTAAAAATTTCAAAGATTTTAAAGATGTCCAAGTAATTAAAACAATTTCAAAGAATTTTAAAGGATTTAAAGAATCACAAAGAATACGAACAGCATCTGAGGAAACGTAGATGATTTCTAAGGATTTTAAATTTTGAGAGAAATTTTACAAAACTTATAATAGTTTTGAGGTATTTCAAAAGATTTGAAAGTTTTTAAGACAGTCCAGGAAATTTGAGAAGAATTGATGTCAAATATTTCAATGGTACTTTAAAAGATTTTAAGATGTTTTTGACGGTTTTTAGTAGGCATTAAATATATCTAAACACTTTTAAATATTTATATAAATTGCCGAAAACTTTTCGAGACTCAAAGATTTTGTAGGATTCTTAAAACGTGAAGATGATTTCAAAGATTTCGGTTCACATGCGGTTTTAAAGAATTTTCTTAAATTTTTTAAGATTTAGAGGTATTTCATAGGGTTATAAGATTTTTGGATATCAGAAAAGATTCTAAGGGACTTGCAAGATTTAAAATTTTAATAAAGGATCGACTTGATATGATATCGGACAGTCTGACACCGGTGATATCATTGAGTTATTTTACAAAATTTGATTTTCTTTGCAGAACCTTTAGAGGCTTTAGTCTTAAGGAATCTAAAATCATATATTTACAGAATACATACAGTCTTAAAATTCATAAATATCAGATTTTTCACAATTCAATTAAAAATTTTGATGCAATTTTGATTTGTCTTGTTCTGTTTTGATTTATTTTACTCCTCACTTTATTAGTTTTGCGTGTTTTCTTGGTTTAGATTTTTTTGCTTCATCTTCGTTGAGTACACTGTTACTTCTTTTCATCGATGTCTGGAGGTATTTGCGATGTATATCTTCTGTCGATGTTTTGCCTAATTTCTACTTTCCACGCATGGTCTTATTAAATGCTATTAATTCCTAAAACTTTTCCCTACTTTTTTTCCTTTCCTTCTCAACAACTGTCAACTTTCTCTGATGGAAGCAGTATTAGATAAATGGCTCCAGTATACTTCTTCAATTCTCGAATAAAGGTTTAGGCGTCATCTACGGATTTCAGATTTGACTTTTTAAAGTCATGATTAGTTGTGAATGGTTTTACCAAGCCACCAATGCCATCAGAGGGTCCTCTGCTATTTCTAGTTGCTGGAAAGATTAACTTTTTCTTGCAAGATGATTCACCTAATGCGTGATACTGATAGCTAATTTTAAAGTAAGCTGCAGCTGCATCTGTTATTATTGTGATTTCTTTCGTTTGTTTAGGATTTAAAGATTCCATAAATTGCACGATATGATATATTGTGAATAAAGCGTGTGCAGAATCATGCTTCTTATCATCGGAAACTACTGCAAAACTTTTAGCTTCCGCACCTCATTAGCAAACAGCTGTAAAGATCGATATCTGATCATTTGTCCATTGATTAGTTTGAATTGCATCTTTTACTATGAAAACTTAATTTTTAGCAAAATCACACTGCATTGTTAAGTGATTTAAATTACTTTCAGCGTGATCTTTCTCCTCTCTGATTTTTTGTTTTCGAATATTTTTCACATATGTGTGCACATTTGCTTTTTCTGTACAGGTTTGCTAACTGATTCACAAAACTGTCAATAGAAGTTGTTCTCTTTTCTAAGTCACCATTGTTTCAGATCATGGAAACAATATAATCTGAACGAGTTTCGTATAACAATCCTACAGATTAAAACGTTATGCTTCTAGTGTCTGAACATTTTTTGCAATCATGAAGCTGACAATCTTTGGCTACAAGTCAACACATCACTTTAGGCAGAATTTCATGCCGAACATCTTCGATATTCGCTCCATCCCTTCTCTGCTTTTTTAATCCATAGGGTGAAAGCTTAAGACTGACGCAATAATGCAAAAACATTTCTCTTTTGAAGAGTAGATTTCAACCCATTTTGGTCTCAGAGAAAGTAAATTTATTTGTGGAATTTGGGCTTTGTCTGGTACAATCTACGTCATCACTTAAATAATATTCTTATGCTAATTGTACTTGTACATTAACCACAGGATATCTATTGTATGGGTCAAAAGTGTACTATATTTCTTTATTAATCAAAAATTTTATGGATTAATCTATCATATATTTGATTACTTCAGGACACGCCAAAAGTAAATCTTGCTTCGTATATTATCTTGGCACCAGCTTCGGCAGACTAGTCTCTTCTTGTGAGTTTTTACCGCTTTGTGAAGAATTTGGAAAATTAGATACTTATTTTGTCGCGAGGAAAGAACTTTTCTTTTTGCAATAATACTTTATAAACTTTTGAAAACTTACTGGTCATTGATTCCGTGAATGAATCTATGAGCTGTTTTATTTTTCTGCAAACATAGTTTTCTTGTAAACTCTATTTGATACTTAATGGATGCTGGATTTAAAGACATACAAAAGCTACCAACCACTTAGCAGGAACAATTTTTACAAGCACTTTTGCTTAAAATGATTCTTTTTTCTGGGACTGAAGGTCCTAATAAAACAGCCAACTCATGAAGCTGTACAAATAGGTCACTAGAATTGCTGTATATCACATCTATGTGAACAGTTTTAAAGTCAAGAGATTTTCCTGCTTACACAAATAAATTGATTTCAAAACATTGGTCCTTTTATGGTAACAAACAAAATACAACTAAAGAAAACTATATCGAAAACTGTAATTGAACTAAAATTAAACACTGTTTGAGCAATCTGAAACATGTATTTTTTGGTTTGTCAAAATAAATTTGGGAAGGCTTTTCTGACAATTTCATGCCAAAACCTAAGTCAAGTTAGGGTGTTTTTCTAGAGAACAGTTTAACTAATAATTGCAAACCCAACTTGGAAAAACTGTTTTGTTTTTTGGCCTTTTGTTACGAAAAGAGCAATCCATGTAGATGCAGACTGTTTCATGTAAAAGGTTCGTTTGTTTTAAAAGCCGTTCTCAAGAAAAACCACCTAAGTCAATTTCGGTTTTAGCACAACATTGACAAGAAAACTTTTTGTAATGTCTCTTTACAAACAAAAAAGAATATTCTACGGCTCTTAGAATGCTTGCACAATCTAAAATATGTGTTGTATGGTTTGTAATAGCACATTTTAGAAATTTTATAGACAATTTCGTGGCAAAACATAAATCTACATAGGTGGTCTTTCTAGAGAGTAGCTCAAATAATAAAAACAATTTTTAAATCTTAATGAATTATGTTGTTTTTTTACCATCCTATTGAGGAAAAACAAGAAATGTAAATGCAGACTGTTCTGATGCAACTGGTTTGTTTGCTTGAGAGCCGTTAAAAAAAACACCTGAGTCGATTTTCGTTTTTGCACAACATTGTTAAATAAATCTTTTTAAAATGACTCTCACAAGCCAAAAAAGATATTTTATGGTTTTTAAAATGCTTGCACAATTTAAAACATGTATTTTTTTGATTGTGAAAATACATTTTGGAAAGTTTCTTTGGCAATTTCTTGCCAAAACCTAAGTCGATTTAGATTTTTCTTTTAAACATCAGCTCAATTAATGAACGCAAACTTAAAATGTTAACAAATTATGTTGATCTTATATCATTCTACTTAGAGAAAACAAAAAAATATAAATGCAAACTCTTTTATGTAAATAGTTTGTTTGTTCAAAAAAAAAAAAAAATTTCAGGTGAACAATTTAATTCGATTTTCGTTTAAGCACAGCATTGACGAAGAAAATTTTTGAAATGGAATTCAACAAACCAAACAAGATATTTAATGGGTTACAAAATGTTGCAAAATGTATAAAATTTTATTTTATTTGTCGGAATGCCACTTTAGCAGACTTAGGTTTAGGCACAAAATTGCTAAAGGAACATTTTTCAGAAATTCCTTTTACAAACGAAAAAGGATATGTGATGGTTTTGAAAATGTTTACCGAATCTAAAACATGTGTTTTTCGTATTATAAATACACATTTTAGGAAGTTTCTTTCGCAATTTCGTGCCAAAACCTAAGTCAAATTTGGTTGATTTTTTCAGAGAATAGCTCAATTTATGCATGCAGACTTGAAATGTTAATAAATTATTTTTTTTTCACCATCTTATTTTAGAAAAACAAAAATGTAAATGCAGACTGTGTAGAAAAATTTAAATTTTTTTAAATTTTAAAAAATTTCAATCATTTAAGATCTTTAAGCTTAAAAAAATTTTCAAAAGTTTTCAACCGGAATTTTTTAAAATTTTTTAACAAAATTTCGAAATATGATCAATTATTCTAAAATATTCCCAATTTCACAAAAATTTTAATAATTTAGAAACTTTTAAAAAAAATTTAAAACTTTTCAAAAATTTCAAAAATTGTTAAAAATTTCCAAAATATTTAAAATTTCTAAAATATTTAACATTTTCCAAAAATTTTAATAATTTCCAAACCTTTTTAAAAATGTTTAAAACTATCAAAAAATTTCCAAAGTTGTTTAAAATTTCCAAAATATTCAAACTTTTTATGAATTTCCAAAAATTTTAATCATTCAAAAGATCATTAAACTTCAAAAAATTTTCAAAAGTTTTCAAAATTTTGAAAATATTTTAAACTGCAACAAAATTTCAAAAGATAATCAATATTTTCAAATGTATTCAAAATTTCCAAAAATGTTTCAAAATTTTTAACTTTTTAAAAAATTCCAAAAAATTTTTAATATCTGAAAAATTTTCAAACTTTTAAAAAAATTTCCTAATTTTTTTAAAATTTTAGAAATTTGCAAACTTTTGAAAAAATTTAAGCTTTCGAGAAGTTCCAAAAATCGTTAACAATTTCCAAAATATTCAAAATTTTCTAAAAATTTTTTAAATTTCCAAATTTTTCAAAAAATTTAAAACTTTTAAAAAGTGTTTGAAATTGTTCAAAATTTCTAAAATATTAAAATTTTTTTTTAAGTTTCAAAAAGTAAAATAATTTAAGATCCTTAAACTTTAAAAAATTTCTTAAAATTTTTCAAACTTCTTGAGAAAATTAAAAAAAAATTATCAATATTTTCAAAAATTTTTGAAGTTCCCATAAAAGTTTCAAAACTTTAAGCTTCTTTAAAATTTTCAGAAATTTTGATAATTTGAAAAATTTTCAAATTTTCAAAAAAACTTAAAAATTTGCTAAAAATTTTAATAATTACAAACTTTGAAAAAAAATTTTAAACCTTCCGGAAATTTACAAAATTGTTAGAAAATTCCAAAAAATTGAAAATTTTCCAAAAATTTTAATAATTCCCAAGCTCTAAAAAAATTTTAAACTTTTAAAAAATTTTAAAAATTGTTCAAAATTTCCAAAATATTCCAAATTTTCCAAACTTTTTAATAATTTCTAAGCTTTTAAGAAAAGTTTGAAACTTTCAAAAAATTTCCATAATTTCCAAAATGTTTGAATTTTTTGATAATTTCTGAAAATTTTAATAACTTAAATGATCTTTACACGTAAAAGAATTTATAACATTTTTCAAACTTTTTAACGAAATTAAAAAAAATCATCAATATTTCCAAAAGTTTCCAAAATTAAAAATTTTTTTTAACTTTTCCAAAAATTTCAAAAAATAATTAATATTTTCGAAAGCTTTTAAAATTTTCCAAAATGTTTCAAAATTAAAAATTTTTTTAAACTCCGAAAATTTCAATAATTTGAAAAATTTTGAAACTTTCAAAAAAATTCTAAATTTTCTAAAAATTTTCATAATTTCCAGAAAAAAAAATTGAAACTTTTAAGAAGTTTTCAAAATTGTTAACAATTTCCAAAATGTTTAAAATTTTCAAAAATTTTTTTAAAATTTCCAAACTTTTTTAAAAAGTTTGAAACTTTCAAAAATATTTAAACTTTTGTAAAATTCAAAAAAATTTTAATGATTTGAAAAGATTTTTACACTTTAAAAATTTTTTAACATTTTTTAAGCTTCTCAACGAAATTAAAAGAAATTATCAATATTTCCAAAAAATTCCGAAATTTTCAAAATTTTTTATACTTTTAAAAAAATTTCACAAAAATATAAATATTACCAAAAGCTTTAGAAATTTACAAAAATGTTTCAAAACCTTAAGCCCCTTAAAACTTTCTAAAAATTTTAATACTTTGAAAAGTTTTCAAAGTTTCAATTATATTTTTAAATTTTCTAAAAAATTTTATCATTTATAAACTTTTAAAAAATATGAAACTTCCGAGAAGTTTCTAAAATTGTTAAATATTTCAATAATTCAAAAGATTTTAAAATTTTTAATAATTCCCCGAATTTGGCAAAGCTTTCAACAAAATTTTAAAAAATAAGCATTTTCAAAAGTTTTTAAAATTTTCAAAAATTTTAATAATTTCCAACATTTTTAAAAAAATTTGAAACTTTTGAAAAAATTTTAAAATTGTTCAAAATATGCAAAATATGATTTCAGATTTGTATCAAAAATTAAAATGATTTTTCTTTTGAAAAAATAGTGTAGAAAAAAAGAATTATTTACATTCTCTTATACAAAGTAGAAGTGAATTTTGGAATTTAAGGTTTTTAATATTTCATATTGTTAAATTATTTTCATCTAGACTGCGAAGGATCCGACATTGTTACAATGCGATGAAAAAATGTTAACAAACTTGCGTTAATATAAAATGTATGTGTAATGAGATTTAATTTGTTGCTTGCTAGCTCTTTTAAAAAAAATTGATTCCTAAAAAGATAATTTCATGATTATTAATAATTTAATTTTATAATTTTCGGCGTAACTATAATTTTGAGTTTTAAATATTGATATTACGTCAAAATGAACTTGAAATACAAATATTTTGATAATTACTGTTTCTTAATTCTTGACTAAATTATTAATAATAATAGATAATAACTATTTCATTTGATTAATCAATAATTTCAATTAAAATTATTCAATTTTTAATCTTAATTGAAATAATTAAATCTAAAATAAGTTATAAATAAAGTCGGGCTTTATTAAGTGTGTGGGAATCGATGAAGTCGATTCTTCGATTGCCGGAATCGACATTTTTTTTGGGAATCAAAGAATCGAGAATTGATTCTCGCCGTCGATTCCGAAACCCTAATCGACTTACATTTGCGCACAAAATTACAAAAGCAACTTTTAAAAATGTCTTTTAGCAAACCAAAAAAGATATTTTATGTGTTTTAAATTGTTGTGAAATTCATGAAATGTATTTTTTGGCTTGTGAAAATACATTTTAAAAACTTTCTTGGTCAACTTTGTGTCAAAACTCAAGTCGACTTAGGTGTTTTTTCAAAAAAACTACTCAATTAATGACCGCAAACTTGAAGAAGACAAAAATCATGTTGTACATTCATCACCCTATTTAACAAAAAAATAAATAAATAAATGTAAATGCAGACTGTTTTCATGTAATTGGTACGTTTGTTTGAAAATGTAGAGTAATTTGAAGGATCCGACTTGTAGCTTCTCTGGAGAATTTTAAGTGGATCACTCAACCCGGAACCTTTTACCTCTTGGCTGACCTAGAATACCCCTGCGTCACTGATCGTTGAAACAGGGTAGTTAAATTTGTAATGTAAATTAATGTTAATTCGGTGCGTGCAGTGTCTCGGAAAATTCATGGGTTGTGACTTTTGGAGGGTGTTATTTTTATTATAATTTATAGCAGAAAATAAAGGTATAATTATAAACAAATACAGCATTGTATTACCTACGGTATGGAAACAATTTATCAGAAATAATCATGCAAACACAAAATCAGATAATTTTAATTTCAATTTGAAATTAATAAAATTTTAAGTCTGTAATTTTCAAAAGGCAATCGGCATTTGTAAATAAATTTTTATATTAACCTTTGTTATTATCGGTTGATATAATTGAAGTTTTTTGTAGTACTTTCAGATTATAATTTGAAAATAATTAAGGCTATAAAAAAATTAACTTTTAACAGATAACTTGTTTGTTAAAAAAAAGTTTTGTTCTTCAACGCTTAGCAACAAATAATTTTCAAGTAATGTTGCTTATTTTAAACTAATTATTATTTAAGCTATACACTACGTTGAAAAATCTATTGCAGAGTACATACGAAGTTTATTAAAAAATCAGCGTGATTTTTTCTTGAGTAGATTTTATACAAAAATAATAATTTCAACAAAAAATGTTGCACAGGTAAAAAATTGGACAATTATAAAACACAAAATTTTTATAGAATATTTCAAAATAAAAGCAATGTTGTTTTTAATAAATCATGAACAGTGTGAAAATAGCGGTCATTTAAAAAATTCTCTGCACCTCAGAAATTAAAATGCACGGCAAGCCCTCTGTTTTTTTTTGTAGAAGCTAAATTGTATAAATTTACATATAATATTTATTGATTAAATTTAGGCAACAAGCTGATAGACAATGTAAAAATGGTAAATTTGATGAAAATTAGCGTGTTTGGACCTCCAAATATTTACGTCAGAGAAAATCAAAGGCTTCAATGAAATTATTTTTATTAATTTTTTTATTATTGTAGAATATATTATGACATTATTAAAAATTAAGGTTGCAGAACCTAAAAATCAGAAATTGGTAGCTTTTTTAACTTTGGTCAAATTTAGTAACTTTATTAATAACTTTGAAGATGCACTTATTTTTTTAGTTTTTGACATACGTCTGTGGTAGAATATTTTTTTTTAAACTGCTCTCTAAAACACCAAAATTTAGCTCATAAACTCAAAAATCAGTTATAAATTTCCTTTCATGCAGGTTTTAATAAAAAGCAAAATTAACGAAAACTCGTATTTAAAAAAATCACATGTAAGGTTTTGATAGAAAAAATCTTATACCTTAAGTTTTTTGGAATTCTAGAATTTTTAATCCACAAACTTGAGTTTTCGCCAGAAAAGTTTATTTTCAACCAAGAAGAATGAAATTAAAAAAAAATAATAATTAATAAATCATTAATTTTCAGCCAAAAATGATGACTTTGATTTTGAACCCAATATTTATTTATCACCTAAAGAGGCGAATTTTTAACAAAAAATTAAATCATTAATCAAAAAGACGATTGTTAAACAAAATAATTAAGTTTTTAAGCTGAAAAAGTCAAATGTTTTTAGAAAGCAAATAGATTTCAATTAATAATTTTTAAAAAATAGGGTTCTTAGCAGCATAGTTTAATTTTCAAGCAAAAAGTTGTTTTTTTTTTGGTTAAGAAGATTCACTTTTCACCAGAAACGCTAAATTATTAACAAAGCATGTGGATTTTCAACCATTTACATAAATATTTAACTGAAAAAGATTAATTTTTAACTGAAAATGGAATAGTTGAATTTTCAGTAAAACATTTTTATTTTTAATTAATAATTATACAAATTTTTTTTTAACTTTTTTTAAAAAGTTCATTTTTAAACAAATATTCAAATCTTCTACCAAATTTCTTAATTTTCTTGTCGAAACGATAAATTTCCTACACAACTATAGAATTTCAACCCAAAAATCAGAATTTTCAACAAAAGAAGTAATTTGTGTGTATCAAATAAAAATATTTACGAAACGTGTCAAAGATCATATTAAAAAAAAGAAGATTTTAATTAAGAATGAAAAATAGTTGAATTTGACAGAAAAAAATTTTTTTTAACAAAAAAAGTTTAATGCTGAAACAGAAAGATTAATTTTGATTGAAAAAAGAAGAATTTTTGACAAAATATATGAATTTTCAACTAGAGAAAATCAATTTTTAATTAAAAGTATTAATTTCAAAACCCAAAATGAAAAAACACCATTTTTTTGCAAAACAATTAATTCACGTCGAAAAAAAAAATTGGCAGAATGTTAAATTTCAACCAAATATCTGACTTTTTTCCTAAGAAAAATAATTTCACACAAAAAAAAAACTTTCAACAAAAATAAATGAATGCTCAATCAAAAAGATTAATGTTTTACCAAAAAAGACGAATTTAAAAAAAAAAAAATGATTTTTTCACCAGGAAAGATCATTTTTCAATTAAATATATAAATTTTTATTCAAAAATGGAAAAACACTTTTTTTTAAAAACATTAGTTCTTAGCCAAAAAAAAATTTTTACCATAATACTAACCAAAATAGACAAATTTCGAATAAAAATAGATAAAATCTCAACTGAATGGATAAATTTTCTACCAAAAAAAAGACGAATTTTGAAAAAAATATATGGATTTTTTGCCAAAAAAGATGAATTTTTAATTAAAAATATTATTCTCAAACCAAAAATGAAATAGTATTATTCTTCTCCCAAGAAAACTAGTTTTTAAACAAAATAAAAATTAGCAGACTGCTTAATTTTCAAACAATCATTTAATTTTGTTACCAATAAAAATCAATTTTCACAAAAAAAGACAAATTTTAAACACAAATAAATAAATCCTCAATCAAAAAGATTCATTTTTTAGAGATGAATTTTAAAGAAAATATTTGATTTTTAACAAAAAAATTGAATCCCTAATCAAATAGACGATTGTTAAACAAAATATTTGAGTTTTCAAGCTCAGAAAGTCCAATTTTTTAGAAAATTTAATAGATTTTAATTAAAAATTTTAAACAACAAAAAAACGGTTTTCAGCAAAATAATTTAATTTTTTAACAAGAAGTTGTTTTTTTGGCTAAGAAGATTCACTTTTTACCAAAAACGCTAAATTATTAACAAAGCATGTTGATTTTCAACCAATTACATAAATTCTCAACTAAAAAAAAAATCATTTTTTACTAAAAATGGAATAGTTAAATTCTCAGTAAAACATTTTTATTTTTAATTAAAAATAACACGAATTTCTTGAAAAGTATGATTTAACAAGTTCATTTTTATCATATATTCGAATCTTTTACCAAATTTTTTAATTTTCTAGTTGAAACGATAAATTTTCTACGCAACAGTTAAATTTAAACCCAAGTATAAGAATTTCAACAAACGAGTTAATTTTTGACCAAATATTTAAAATTTTAGCTAAAACGATGAATCTTTATAAAAAAAATTTCTTACGAAAAAAGACAAATTTTTAACAAGAATAAATAAATTCTCAATCAAAAAGATTTATTTTTTACCAAAAGACGAATTTCAAAAAGATGTATGGTTTCTTCACTAGAAAAGATGAATTTTAAATAAAATAGATTAATTCCAAATCAAAAATAGAACGAGATTTTTTTTCGACAAAATTACCTTTCACCAAAAAAAATTTTTTTACTATAATACCAACCGAAAAAGACGAATTTTTTGATGAAACTAGATGAATCCTTAACTAAAAGGATGAACTTTCTACCTAAAAAAAAGACCAATTTTCAAGAAAATATATAAATTTTTTTACCACAAAAGACAAATTTTCAATTAGAAGTATTATTTTTAAACCAAAAATAAAATAGTATTATTTTTCTTTTAAAAAAATTAATTGATAAAAAAAAATTAGCAGAATGCTAAATTTTCAACTGAATATTTGATTTTTTTTTAAGAAGAATAATTTTTCACGAAAAAAGACAAATTTTCCGCAAAAATAAATGTATTTTTTAATTAAAAAATCCATTTCTTACAAAAAGGACGAATTTTAAAGAAAATATTTGATTTTTCTACTAGAATTAATCAACTTTCAATAAAAAATAATTATTTTTACTAAAAAATGGAATATTGAGGTTTTCTTTTAAAAAATTTAACTCTCAAGCAACAAAAAATTTTGATCGGAATACTTACCACAAACAAAAAATTTTTAATAAAAATAGGTGAATCCTCAACCAAAAGAATAAATTTTCTACTGAAAAAAGACGAATTTTTAGAAAAACGTATAAATTTTCTACCAGAAAAAACAAATTTTCAACTGAAAGCATTATTTTTAATAAAAAATGAAACAAAAATTTATTTTTTTTAGAAAAATTAATTCTCAAGCAAAAAAACGAATCTTCTGCAGAAAACTTAAATTTTAACCAAAAATTGTATTTCCTAATCAAAAAGAATAATTTAACACAAAGAAAGATAAATTACCGACAAAATGCATTGATTTGTAATCGATTACTTGAATTTTCGACTCAAAATGATGAAACTTTAACTAAATAGTTAGATAAAATTGTAAAAGAAAAAATTCTAACTTTAGATGAAATATTAAATTTCCAGTTCAAAAAATTAACATTAAATTAAAAATTAAACAAATCTAGCCAAATAGTCCTAAGAAAAAGTAAATTTTCAACTTCACATTCTAACCTTCTACCATTTATTTTATTTTCTAGTGAAAAGGACGATTTCTCTAAAAAATGGTCGAATTTTTACTCAGCAAGTGAGAATTGTCAACAAAAAAGTCAATTCACGATCAAATGGGTGACATTTTAACCAAAGAAAAAAAATAATTTTTCACAAAAAAGAAGATTTTTTAACGAAATATATGAATTTGTAACTAAGAAAGATCAATTATAAATATAAAATTTAAATTTTTATTTTGAAAAGATATAGTAACATTTTTAGACAACAAAATTTATTTGCAACCAAAAAAAAAAACGAGTTTTCAGTGAAGTTGTTAAATTTTGAACGAAAAACTGATTTTTCAACCCAGAAGATTGATTATTTACCAAAAAGACGAATCTTAAAAAAATTTAGAAGTTTTTGGCTAGTTACTCAAATGTTTAGGTAAGGATTATGGATTTTTAACCAACTAGTTGAATTTTTGATTAGGAAAGATCAATTTTTATACAAAAATGAAACAATTTTTTCAAAAAGTAGTTAAATTTTAACTAAATTAATTAAATGTTCACTAAGTAGTCTAATTGTTAATCAAACCACCCAAATTTCGCACACAAGATAGAATGGTGGACTTTTAAACCGAGAAAAAAAGATTTTCACCAAGAGTAGTTAGATTTTCTGATTCAAATAAAGTTTAACTTTTTAAATGATTCAAATTTTCAAAAAAGTTTTTAAAAATTCTTTAAATTGGAAAAACAATGTTCCCATTAAAAAAAAACGTCCTAAAAATTTAATAAAAGTGTTCTTATACTAGTATTAAACACTTAAAAAAAAGCGTCACGTAATATATGGACCCACCCTTCGGAAAAAATCGACATCTAAATTGCTAACATGGTCGCGCAGTATTTTGTCTGGAATGTGAAAAATCTTTAGAATGTCCCATATAAAGCTTATGATAAAAAATGATATGAGCACCATATATCGATTCTAGTATTTTTTCATTACATAATACCGTACCTTTATCGCAAGGTACTTGGACAAGTACAAGAGGTATTGAACCTAATTGAAAACGATTTTCTTCTCATTGAACAGCTCCTTAACCAAAAAATGACGTTATCCACCTCTCGTTAGCACTTTTCTTTATTACATCCATATTAGAGATTTATAGCAGCTTTCGCACGCACGGCCATTGGGTTTCTCTTACTTTCCATTACTGTATGAAACGACTGCATCTGGAAATGAATTCTGTGTTACGATTTAAACATAACGAGTTCTTCCAAATTTTTCCGAGAGCACGTCGTTCTCCTGAAACTTTATGTCCTTCCTAATAATACTCTCAAAAATAAATTTACAATTGTAGAAATGTTGAGAAAACGAAACAAATTTGCATTTAAATACGCTCCTCTGGTCAAATCTATAGTGTCAGTTTTTAACTGCATCTGGTTCAATGTCCCGGGGCTTGCTGTGATGTGAAACTAAGAGACCATTAGCATTTTAGAGAAAAATATAGTGGTCCAGCAAACAATAGTTGTAACCTAAAAAATTTACCTGCTGCAAATTTTGTAGATTTTTTAGATAATTCAGATTTACTTAATTATCGTCAATACTTGAATATTTGGAATTAACAGAATTACTGAACGCTCTTGAATATCTGAATTCCTGAAATGCCATGAATTATCTCCATCCCCTGAATTCCTGAAGTTTATTAGGATTCCTTCAATTCTCTCAAATCCTCGAATATTCTGAATTACTCAAATTTCTTGAGCTCTCTGAGTTTCCTGAATTGCTTGAATACTCTGGATGCTCTGGAATCTTCAAATTCCCTAAATTTTAGGAAATTCCTACCATTCTCTGAATTGCCCGAAATCTTTAAACAGCCAGAATTTCTTTAAAAATTCAAATTTCATGATTTATCTGAATTTCTTTAATTCTCTCAAATCTTTAAATATTAAGAATTTCTTGAATATTCTGAATTTCTTGAATTCCTAAAATTTTCTAAAATTTTTGAATTCCTTTAATAGCCTCAATATCTTCAACATTCGAAATTCTCCGAGTTGCGAAAAATCTTTGAGTACCTTGACTTCTCCTGTATTCCTAATATTTCTTAAATTCTATGAATTTCCTAAATTCAGAATATTTAAGAAATTCAGAAAATTCTCAAAATATTACTTTAACTTTTTAAAATTTAGTAAATGTTCAAAAATAGAAAAAATTGACGAATTCGGGGAACTAAACAAATTCTAGGAATTCGGAATATTAAGAAAATTTTACGAACTCACGGTATTTCAAGGATTATAAAATAATGCGTGGAATTTAGGAAATTCATACAAATTCAAGAAATTATGAAGATTCAGAGAATTCAGAGGAATTTATAGGTAAGAGAATTAAGAGGAATTCTTATGTATCAGGAAATTCAGAGAAATTCAGAAGATTTGAAAGAATTTAAGGGCATTCAGAATCATGCAAAGGAGTTTGATAGCATTTTAAGCTATTATTCATAATAAATAAGAATACATAGAATTTATAAAATAAAAATAAACTTAAAGAAACAAAACTTTCAAAATGGCAAATATAATACTAAAATTTATTTAAAATTACACAGTATATAAACCTTAAATTAAAATCCTTCACAACTAGGAAATTCTGAAAAATTCTCTAAAGACTGAATATTTTCAAGGTCTCTTTCCAATTTTACAAGCCCCTTTTCACATTAATCTGTAAAAAAATAAAGTAGAGTTTTGCATTAAAAATAAAATAAAGTCTTTCAAATAATATATTTTTTTTTTAGATGATATAAGTGTAAATTTTTCGATAAATTATCGAAAAGTCTTCAAAAACCAATTAGACTTAACAGTGGGATCATTGTCATCTTACTGGTAATTGTCGGGGTCGACCACATAATAACTCAATTCCAATTTTAAAACTGTAATCATGATAAGCTTGTTTTAAATTTGTAGGTATATTATTAATTGTGAAATCATTGTATTCTGCGCGCTTCAGAGCGCCCATAATAATATTAGTTTCATAATAAAATTCTCTTTAATCATTTCGACCTAATCCGACGTATTCATATGACACTTGACATTTAAAAAATTTTTTTGTTATCTATAAAAAGGACGGCAAAATATCCTTAGAGGACTTTCTGTGAGCCCGCAAATATCAGCAAGTCATCGACGCATTATTTTCACTGACATCCTCAAAGATATTGATCCTAGTGTTTTTAGGCAAGTTGATAATCCACACTTTTTTACAGTTAGTTGGAAAAATAAACTGCACCTTATTTTTGCATACAATTTTCATGTAAGTGTTTTTTTAAATAAATATTCATAAAAATACACGAAAAAAATATTTGCAGGAAATTGTTAATAATTTAAATATAATTTAACTTCCTGCGAATGAGTATTTATTAAAAATTTTTTAAAGTTTCTGGCACACATAAATTTAATCTGAAATTAGATTGTAAGATCTGAAAACCAAGAAATAAGAATTATTTTTGGTAATTGGTTCTAAAGTTATATAAATATAATTATTCTAGGATTCTCGAAAAAATTTAAACAATTTGTTTAATTGCCGGGTGTGTCGTTAATTTAAAGGAAAATTTCAAAGAAATTTTTTCATTTTACAGGATTTTTGTAAATTTTCGGAAAACTTTGTGTTAGCTTCAAATATATACAGGACTTTTGAAAGTTTAAAAGTTATTAAAAATATTTCATATATATTTTCTAAAATATTTTTATCTCATAAAATATTTATAATATTTCCGAAACTTCTAAAATTCCTCAATGACTTTGAAACTGATTCGAATTTCTCCTAAGGCATTGAAATATCTTTCAAAATAAAAAATTGACCTAAATCTTCTAGATTTTTTTTGTTGGTAATTTTTTTTTAATCTTTAAAAATTCTCTTTAAAAATTAATTTTTTTAATTGCATTAACAAATAAAATTTTTTCAAGAGTCTCAAGAACGTTTGTATACTTCTCTCTATACCTTACAAAATTCTTAACTAGCTTGAAAATTTTTTTTACATACCTTAAATCGATATATTGTTTGAAATTTATTAAAATTCAAAATTAAATCATAATTTTTAAAAAACCTCTAAAGGTCTTTTAAAATCACTCGAACTTTTTCCAACATTTTTTAATTATGCAATATTAAAAAAATTTGCTTTGAAATCTACATTCTTTTGAAATAAATTCTAAAATATTAAAACTTTCGAATGATAAGAACCCATTTATTTTTTAATATTAATAATGATAAAGAAAAATAATTTTTCACCTCAATAGAAAAGTTTAAAACAAATTACAAACATTTTCGAGCATATGGTTAAATATTTATCTCATAAAAAAAATTTTGAGCTAAAACTCTCACTGACAAATTTTTGGATAAAAAATTATATTTTAACAACAAAATAAATGCATTTTGAACAAAATGGTTGAATTTCTAAATAAAAAGCCTATTTTCAACCAAATAATTAAATTTCTAACTGAAAGGATACATTTTCAACCAAAAATGGATAAGTTAAATTTTCAGTTACAAGAATTTGCATTAAAACGGTGAAATGTTTAATACAAAGCCTAATTTTTTACCCAATAGTTTAATTTTCAATTAAAGTAGTTACATTTTTAACCAAAAATATAAATGATTAATAAAAAAGTAAATTTTCAACCAAATTGTTTGATTTTTTATCAAGTATATTAATTTGCTACCAAATTGTTGAATTTTTCGCCAAGAAGGCAGTTACTTTGCAAAATAGTTAAATTCTTCCCTTGAAAACATGAGTTTCCTATAAAAAAGTTCATTTAGGACTTAATAGTTAAATACTTATTTAAAGTAATGATTTTTCATCTAATAAAAAAATTAATTGTTTACAGTGTAGTTTATTTTTAAACTTAGTGGTTGATTTCAAAAAGGGATTCTCTACAAAACATTAATTTTTAATATGTTACAGGAATTTTTGATAAGAAACATCAGTTTTTAATTTAGAATAGACATTTTTAAACAAAAATAGAAATGTAATATTTTTAGTGGAGGAAATTAATCATTAACAAATAAAAACGAATTATTAGCTTATTTTTCAGAAGAAGATTAATTTTATGCCAAAAAAGATGTATTATCAATAAAATAAATGAATTCCCAACCAAATGCAACATTCATACTTCGTATTTAATTTATTTGAAATTTCACTGCACAATAACTTTAAATTAAAATCCTGCACAACTGAAAAATCCCGAAAAGTCTTTGACACCTAAATATTTTTTAGGTATCTCTTCAATTTTCCAAGACACTCTACATATTAATCTATGTAGAAATAAGACAAATTTTTTTTATTGAAAATAAAATCAATCCTCTTAAATTATTCGTTTAGTGATTTAGCTTTGAAATTGTTGATAAATTGAAAAAAAAAATCATCCAAAATCGATTAGATCAAACCCCGGGATCATTGTCATCTTACAGGTATTTATTGGGGTCGACCATACCAAAACTGTAATTACATTTTAAAACTGCAGTTATAATAAACTTGTTATATATTTCTGTATTATTAATTAAAAAAATTATTTTTTCTGCGAAATTCAAAGCACATATAAGAATGTTAGTTTTAGCGTAAAAACAAGGAAAAAGGCAAGTTACTTGAAAACAGGAGCAAAAACAATTCTTGAAAATCGAGCAAAAATGTTTGTAGAAAAGCCTTAATTCCTTAAGTAAATCTGCCG
>JAUELO010012839.1:0-11392 GCA_032357855.1 Amphibolips quercusostensackenii
TCATAGGAAAAAACTACAATAATAGCAATAGCAAGCGCAATAGCAATAACTGTATCGATATCAATAGAAACAGCAATAGCAAAACAACGACAGTGATAATAGAAATATCAATAGCAACAACAATAATTATATCAATAGCAATACGAATAACTATAGCAATAGCAATAACTATATCGATATCAATAGAAACATCAATAGCAAAAATAACTACAGTGTTAATAGAAATATCAATAGCAGTAGAAATGACTATATTAATAGAAATACAAATAACTATAGCAATAGCAAAAACTATATCATTAACAATAGCAATAGTAAAATATGAAATTGCTACCAAGTAGATTAAGTAATTAATTTAAAAATTGATTAATCATTAAAAATCATAAATATTTTATTTAATTTTCAAGCCAAAGAGACATTTTTGTCCCGAAAACATCAGACTTCTACCTAGAAAATTTATTTTCTACCAAAAAAAGACGAATTTACAACAAAATATTTGAATTTTCAATCAACAAATACTTTTTTGTCAAGAAATATTAAAAGTTTAAACCACATTATTGTTAAATTTCTAAAGCAAAAAGATGAACTTTTATCTATCGAAGATAAGTTTTTAATCAAAAATGGATATTCTTAATTTACAGTGAAAAAAAATTAATTTTTAAGAAAAAAACAAGTTTTGAATAATAATAAAAATAATAATAATTTTATCATCTAAAAAACAAATTTTTAAGATATTATTTGAATTCTGAACCAAAATAATGCATTTGCAGCAAACCAGATTACGTTTGTATCCACATAGACGAATTAAAAAAAAACATTAACTTTTTAACAAACTGGTAAATTTCTTGCTTATAAAATAAAGATTTTCAACCAAAAATGCAACAGCTTGGTTCTCAGCTTTCTTTAACCAAAATATAAATTTTCAGGAAAATAGCTTATTTTTAACCTGATAGTTTAATTTTCTACTAAATTGTTGAATTTTTAGGCCAAAAAAAAGTTAATTTTCGAGCAAATAGTTTAATTTTCAAATAAAAATTTTTTAACTAAATTTTAACTACATCTTCACAAAAAAAATGTACAGAATAGTTCAGCTTCAAACCAAGTATTTAATTTTTATTTTTTCAACAAAAAACTTAATTTTTAGCGAAGCAGGTAATAGTTAATATTTTAACAAAAAATAAACGATTTCAATTTTAAATAAAAAAATATGAATTTTTAATTCAGAAGATTTATTTTCTACAAAAAGAAACTAATTTTTAAATTTTATTATATTATTTATTATATTATTTATTATTATTAATATATTATATTTTATAAATTTTAAACCAAAAAGATTAAAAATTTCATTTTCATCTAAATAGTTAAATTTTGAACTATAATGATGATTCTTGGAAGGAAATTAATTATTAAAAACAGAGTTTGAAATTTTACCAAAGGGTAGAATTTTTAACCAAATCATTTTCCTCTCAAAACGGAATAGTTAAATGATCGGATAAAAAAATTAATTTCACCCAAAATTGTAACAAATTTTCAACAGAAAAGTTAAATATGTAAACAAGAACATTAATTATTATATAATTAAACAATAATAATTCTAATCCTATGGTAAAATATAATGGTAGCCTTTTAAACCAAAGAAAAAAATTAAATTTCAACCAAGAAAGAATCGAGAACTGAAATTTAGTGATTGTGAATTCTCTTTTGTTAAAGCTCTCTCGGCTTCAACGAACATATTTCTATCACACGTCTCGTGAGAAAAAAGGTCAAAAGCAAATTTTTAGATTTAATTTAGGCAAAAAAATTTGTTAATAAACAATTTATTAAACATTGTACCTTGTTTTAAAAATTTAATTTATTTATTTCGAATAACATTTTTCACGAATAAAACAAAAAATAATAATTATGCATAATTATTAAAAAAGTTTTAATCTTTTTTTGGTGAACAACATATGTCTATTTCATTTTTTTGTACTTTGTGTTGTTTCTCCGTGAAATTTTTTTTTTATTTTTAATTTGTTTTTTATGATTAAAACAAAAACTACACGCTGGTTATACCGAAAAACTAAACTTTTTTATTTTTAATAGTATTTTTCACGACGGAAACAAAAAATATTTGTTTGGAAAAAAATGGTATTAACAAAATTGTTTACCTCTTTAAAATCTCATTAAGATAAAAATCTAGCAATTCTAAATAATTAAATAAAAATTATTCTCACAGTTGTATTAAATAGTTTTAACTAATTATTTATTGTTTCATTCTTGTATATATAAAATTAAACTAATATTTCGTACCTAAAATGAGAGGAAGAGGGAGGGGGGGGGGCAGATTTAGTGTCACGTTAAATTTTTGTTAGGGTTTTAACTAAAATTTTTGAAATTATCACATTTGTCAAAATTTGAATCAAAAATCACTGAAAATAACGTCACGTATTATGTGGACGTTCCCCAGTCTTTTTGTGTTAAAATTTTTATATTTAAACTTTATAGCGTTTGGATCCAATAAAGAGAGTTCAGAACTCGTATTTGTCCAAGCTCGTCATTATATTCTCTTTTTTATTAAAAATTGCTAGAGTAATTAGAATTTATTGTGTGAAAGATGAAACTCACTGAAATGTATGTACATATGCAGTAACCTTTTTATAGGTCAAATCAAAAAGAACGGCCGGTATCTGATCGATTTAGTCGACCTCACCCAATTATTCCTTTACATAAACTGGTGGCAAATTGACTTTTATAAATGCTTGTAATTTAATTATACATAGGCATATTAAAACAAAGTTTTGAGTTTATGCAATTAATGTTAAAAAAGTTTGTATTTGCTAATTATTATTAATAAAATTTTAGAAAATTCGTATTATTCTCACGTTAAATTTTTGCATTTTATTATTTAAAAAAAATAAATCATTAATTGATAAATAAGTTTGCAACATAAAAAGCAATTAACAATTATTTTTAAGAAAATATTAAAATAATTTCTACTTTATATTTTCATAAAAATTTAAATTATTTATAGAGATGTAAGCTCATTTCAGAAAAAATGAAATTATATTTAGATATAATTTTCAAAATCTAAATTCAGAGACTCATTTCACATCATTAAACTATCATTTTTACTAAAGCATGCGAATGATCTTTTCTGTATATTTCTTTTTTTATTTCAACTTTCATTTCTAAAATTTTAATTTATTTATAACCTTTTAAAATAAGTCCAGGAAATGTAAGTCTTAACAGATGCAGTTAATAAGTAATTAATCAGTTCACGACATAAAAATAATCAAACACCGCAGACATTTGAAAAAAAGATATAATTGCAATAAAATATTCAATTATATAACTCTAAAGTTAATTATAAATTTATGTTACTTAATAGAAAATAATTGAAACTCAATTTTGATGTTATTCAATATTTAAAAAAAAATTAATCAGCTAATAGTTGAATAATCAGTTCACGACATTAGAAGCATTAAATAATTATCTCCATTGAAGCATTCAAATAATTTTTACCTTATAGTTTTCTGAAAATTTGAAATAATAATAATAACCTTTTAAACCAATTGCAGAAAAAATTGAAACATATAAACAAATAATATTAAAAAGAAAATTCACTTATTTCACAACGTCAAAAACATTATACAAATTATAGCCAATATTTTATTACATAATCTTAAAATAAAAAATCAATTTATCTAACCTGATAAAGGAAAATTAAAATACAATCTTTATGTAATTTAATACTGTGAAAAAACAATTCAGTTAATAATTAATTATTCAGTTCACAACATAAAAAGTATTTAACAAATGTTTTCATTATAACAATCAAATAATTTTTACTTCATATTTTTTTAAAACTAAAGTTTCATTTCTAAAAATTTTAAATAATAATATCCTTTTATACTGATTTTTGAAAAAATTATAATATACGTACATATAATTGTGAAAATTAAATTCAAATACTCATTTCACAACAGCACAAACATTTTGAAACATTATATAAATATAATAGAGGTAATTTAAATTAAAAAATAAGCTTTCATTACACAAATAATAGGCAATATTCAATTACAGAATCTTAAGGTAAATAATCAATTTAGGTTCAGCATAAAAGGACTAAAAAAATTATTTTCATCAAAATACTACAATAATTTTTACATTACATTTGTTTCTTGATTTGAAATTGTGTTTTGATTTTACTTGATTAGTGACCCTTAAAAATGATTTTTAAAAAATTTAACATATATGTACATATTAGTTAATCAGTTTACAACATGAAAAGCACTACGCAGTTATTTTCATAAAAACATCCAAATGATTTTCACCTTATTTTCTTTCAAATTTAAATTATTGACAACATTTTAAACTAATTTCATAAAAAAGTAAAATGTATGTAGTAAATATAATTTTCAAATCAGAATTTAGATACTTATTTCACAACATCAAAAACATTGACAAAAATTACGTAATCAAAATTAAGGTATTTCATTGATAAATAAATTTTTTTTATACAAATTATATAAATCATCTGGTAGAAAATTAAACTTTAATAGAAAATTAATCTTTTTTGTTAAAAAATGCATCTATTTGTTTAAAAATTGAATTACCTTGATAAACTAATATTCTGAAGATTATTTTTTTTGGTTGAAAATTCGACTATTTTGTTGGAAATTCGTATTTTTTAAGTTAAAAATAAATTTGTTATCTAAAAATTCCACTGTTTCAGTTTTGGTAGAAAATTTATGTCACTGGTGAAAAATTAATTTTTTAATTAAAAATACAACTGTTTCGTTAAATATTACTCTATTTCAGTTAAAAATTCAAATTCATAATTGAAATTCAAACTACTTTGTTAAAAATTTATCTAATTATTTTATGGAGATTTACCTTTTTTGTAAGAATTGAACTATTCTATTAAAAATTCGTATTTCTTAGTTTAAAATAAATTTTTTTACTAAAAATTTCTCTATTTTATTTTTGATTTAAAATTTGTCTGTACTGGTTAAAGATTTCACAATGTTATTGAAAATTTATGTTTTTTGTTAAAAATTCATGTATTCACTTGAAATTAATTTTTTTGGGTAAAAAATTAATGTTCCTGATGGAAAATTTATAATTTTCCGCTGAAAATTCGAGTACATGATTAAAAACTGTTGAGAGCTTTTTGTCACAATTTCAAATAAAAAATTAATTTTAACTAAAAATAGAATAAATAAATTTTCCATTGAAAAAAAAACTTTTTACCAAAAATGAAGCTGTTAAATTTTCTGTTCAAAAAATTAAATCTCAACAAAAAAAACACAATTTTCAACATAATATTTAAATTGTAAACACATAGTTGAATTTTTATCCACAAAAATAGATTTTCAACCAAGTAGATTATTTTACTACGAACAAAAATGAATATTTATCAAGAAATTATAATTCTCAATAAAAAAGATGAATATTTAAAAAATTAATTTATAAAACAAAAGATTACTTTTCCAAGAAAAAAAAATTTTTTTAACAAACAATAGAATATTAAAATTACAAATTAAAGAAATAAATTTTTAACCAAAGAATGAATTTTCCACAAAAAAGTTGAAATTTTGAATAAAAAATGAAATAAATTTTAACTAAAAAAAAAGACTAGATAAATTTTTCATAAAAAAAAACTTTTTGCCAAACATGATATCGTTAAATTTTTAGTTACAAAAATTAAATCTAAAAAAAAACACAATTTTTAAATCAGATTATTACTAATCAAATTATTTATTTTTTTAATAAAAATAGTTGAATTTTCAACAAAAAAGATATTCAAATATGTACTTTAATTGTTAATAAAATAGTTACATTTTTTAACAAATAGTTTAAATGTTTGTGCAAAAAGATAAATTTTCAACCAAGAAGATTATGTTACTACAAAAAAGGCGATTATTTAACAAATAATAGGAATTTTTAATCAAACAGTTGAATTAAAAAAAAAATAAATTATCAATCCAGAAGATAACTTTTTTACAAAAAAAACGAATTTTTGACAAAAAATAGAATATTTAGATTTTTAATTACATAAATGAATTACTAACCAAAAGATAAACATTTGCTGAAATAGTTAAATTTTTAAATAAAGAAAATCAATTTAAACTAAAAATAGAATAGCTCAATTTCCCATTGAGAGAGATAACTTTTTACCAAAACTAAAATAGTTCAATTTTCAGTTTGAAAAATTAAATCTCAGACAAAAGCAAATTTTTCTATAAAAAATTTGGTTGAAAGTTAAACTATATATGGTAAAAATATATATTTTTAAAAAAATTGAAAAAAGAAGTCGAGCTGAGCGCGCAGTCTATCATTTTTAGGCTTAGCGATAAGCGCTTACTTTTGGATTCCTTAAACAAATTTATGTGAAATTCATGTTCTTGGGGAAAAATTCATCTTTTTCGTTGAAAATTCAATAATTTGATTGATGATTCATATTTCTTGTTAATCAGTATTAATTTTCTAAATTAATTTAAAAATTGCGTGAGAAAATAAATAATTGCACAGGTATTTGTTTTCTAATATTGGTAAAAGCTCTCGTAGTTGAACTAGAATAATTAGTTTCCCTGAACTAAGATTAGAAAGGTTGGGCACGAAAAGAAGCCATCGGGCCAAACTCAAAGCCACTTAAGTCCATCGATCGGCATTTAATGCAATGAACTCCTAATGGATCTAACGAGTCCAGAGTATTTCGTCAATACTTTCTCTCATACGGAAAATTCTAAACCACTTTCTAATATGAAATTTTTATAGGACGGGATTGATTTGAAAAAAACGGAAGAATGCACGACGTGCGACCACACGACATGCGACTACACGACATGCGATTGCACGACGTGCGACCGTCGGACTACACAACGGCACGACCAGGCAGAACTTTGATCTTAGTAAAGTATTTATTTTCTAAATTTACCAAATTAAAGAAATTTTAAGTGTAACTCGACAAAAATTACAGAACTTTTAATTTTAGAACTTAGAAATTGCATAACTTTTAATTGCAAATGGTCAAAATTAATAATTATTTCATTTAAGCAATTTAAAATAAGAGTTTCATAACTTTGAAGACTTGCAATAAAAAAGGGTTCACTTATAAAGAAGTGAAAATAAAAATTCTTAAATTGAAAGGATTTTATATATTAACAATAAAGAATTGAAGCTCTCTAATTTAAAAAACTTACAATTTAAAGTTTTACAATGCTGGAAGTTAAAAAATTTAAATTTTTTTAATTTTAACGATTTTTAGTTTAGAATTCTTCAATTTGGAGATGCTTGAATAAAAATTCTGTAATTGCGATTATTTTCAAAATCAAACTTTAACAACTTTTCATTCTGAATGTCTCAAATTAATAAAATTTTAAATTCAAATCATCAAAATTGATGAATTTTTATTTGAAAGACTTGAAGCTTCCATAATTTTAAATTTCAAATAGTAAAAATGTAAACCTCTTTCATTTTAAAGATTTAAAATTCAAAGTAAGACAATTTTGAAGAATTGCAAAGAAAATTTCTCGAATTTAAAAAATATAGAATTCATATTTTTAGCTCGAGAATTGAACAATTTGGTACAAAATTAGTTTTTTTTTAATTTAAATATTTTTAATGAAAATTTCACTAGTTCATTTTAAATTAAAAATGGATTTTTTTTTAGTTTGAAAAATTAGCTTTTCGTTGAAAAATTATATAATTTGTTGAAAATTCTTCTTTTTGGGCAAAAAATTAATCTTCCTTGTGAAAAATTAATTTTTGTTGTTGAAAATTCAATGATTTTAATAAAAATTCAACTTTTAAGTTATAAGCTTCTCTTTTTTTTAATTAGAAAATTAACATTCTGAGTGTAATTTTTAATTAAAAAATTTATTAGTTGAAAATTTAACAATTTGTTTGTAAATGAATCTGCTTTTATTTGAAATTCAACTATTTTAATTAAAATTAGTCTTTTTTGTTCCAGTCAACTGCATTTGATTAAAAATGAAAATCTTCTTTTGGTGATGGTTTTATTGAAATTTAAATTTCTGCTTTAATTAACAACGTTTATCATCTCAGCTGCGTAGATCTATTCAGAATCCAAAGGACCCCATAACTTCGCAATTACTCGACATTTAATTTTCAACCCTAAATTCCTACTCGCTAAGGTATTTAATATAAAAGAGTGCCAATTAAGATTTTATTTTATTTTTCAATTTAAATAATTTTATTTTTTATTCCTAATCCAAATTTTCAACCAAACCGTTTTTTCAAGTGAAAAAGATAACTCAACAAAATAGTTAAATTTGAAATTAACAAAGATAAATTTTCACCAAAAAAAATGAATGTTCTACCAAATAGGTAATTTCTTAAATAACAAGTTAAATTTTTAAACAAATAATTGAATTTTCAGTCCAAGAAGAGGAGCTTTCTACTAAACAGTTCGATATTTTTAACCAAAAACTTCAATTTTGGAACAAAAAAATTAATTTTCTACTAAAATGGTAAACTTTTAACCCAAAATGGGATAGTGCAATTTGCATTTACAAAAATAAGTTTTCCATTAGAAAAATAAAACTGTTTACAAAAAAGTTGGATTTTCAACCAAGAAAATTAATTTTCTACTAAAAAAGACAAATTTCAACAAAATACATAAATTTCGAACCTAATAGATTAATTTCCAAGCAATGATTCATTTTTTGCCAAAAAATACAAATTTTTAATAAATTACATTATTTGAAGTTTAAAAGTTGAAAATTTCAACTAAAAAAAATTATTAATCCAAAATAGAATAGTGAAATTTTCATTTAAAAAAACTAATTTTCCATGAAAAACAAATTATCTACAAAATGTTGAATTTATAACCAAGAGAATCAACTTTTTACCAAAAAGATTAATTGTCAACAAACTACATAAATTCTAAACCAAAACGTTGAATTTTTAAACTGAAAGAAATAGCTTTTTCAACTCAAAATGGAACAGTAAAATTTGAATTTTTTTAAATTAGTTTTTCTTACTAAAGAACGATTTTTCTGCAAAATAGTTGAATTTTCAAAGAAAAAAATTGATTTACTATCAAAAAATACAATTTTCCAACAAACTTGATTAATGTTTAACTGAAAAGTTGATTTTTTTAACCGAAAAATATAAATTTTCAACAAATAATGAAACAGTAAAATTTGCTCTTGAAAGTAGTTACTTTTGCAAATAAATAATTTAATTTTCAACTAAATAATTAAATTTCTTACCATAATGGTTAATTAAAAAAAAAAACAATAAGAAATAGAATATTTACATTTTCAGTTGAAAAAAGTTATTCCCCAACGATAAAATAAAACTTTTTTACCAGTTTAAATAAAAAAGACGAATTTGCAAAAAAATAGGTAAAACCACAGACAAAAAAAGGAAATAAAAAAAAATATCAATTCTATATCCAAAAAGACGAATTCTTAACAAAGCTGATGAATTTTCTACAAAATAGTTAAATCTTTGACTCAATTAGTTAATTTTTAAAATAAATAATTTAATTTTTAGCTAAATAATTGAATTTTTTACCATAATAGTAGAATTTTCAATTAAATTGTTGGATAAAAAAATCAGTAAAAATAAAATAGTCACATTTTTAGTTTGAAAAATTTATTTACAACAAAAAGAAAAGAATTTTTTTCTGCCTAAATAAGCTAAAAAAAACAATTTTGTAACAAAATAGTTAAATGCACATCCAAATTGACGAATTTTTGAAAAGAATATTATTTTTATACTTAAAAAGACGAATTTTTTAAAAAAATTCATAAATTTTCCACAAAACCAATATATTTTCCACCTTGCAGAAAATAGTTGCATTCTTTACAAAATATATAGATACACATTCTTTGAAAAAAATTAATTTCTAACAAAAAAAAACGAAATTTCAATAAAATATCTGATTCCTCAACCGAAATGACGATTTTCGAAACAAGAAGATAATTTTTTTTTTTCAAGTCGAATTTTCAACAAAACACATAAATTTTCCACATAACAAATATAATTTTCACCCAACAGCAAATAGTTGCATTTTCTACCGCAATAATTACATATTCAGTTTAAAATATTAATTGAAAAATTTTGTAATTTTTAAAAATTTTGAATTGTTTAAAATTTCAGTAAAAAATTTTGTCATTTAAAATTAAATTAAAGAAGAGTTTTGAATCAAATAGTTAAATAAACAGCTAAAAAGGTGAATTTTCAAAAAAGAAGATTTATTTTCTGTCCAAAAAGACGAATTTTTAACGAAATAGATGAATTTTCTACAAAAAGTTAAATTTTAAAACCAATTAGTCAATTTTTTAAATAATTAGTTTTATAATAACCATGCAGTTATATTTTATACTAAAATATTCCAATTTTTACAAAAAATAGAAATTATCAACCTGAAAATAAGAATTAAAAAAAAGGGAATGTTTTATCAAGGATTAAAATTTTCAAATAATAATTTAATTTTTAACTAAGTAGTTGAATTTTCTACCATTATGGTTGAATTAAAAAAAATTAATATAAAATTAAACAGTTACATTTTCAGTTTAAAAAATTAATTTGCAGCACCAGAAATTTTTTGACTAGTTTAAATAAACAAGAAGAGACGACTTTTAACAAAATAGTTGGATCAACAGCCAAAATTGATAAAACTTTAAAATTAGGAATAATTTTTCACCCAAAAATACGAATTTTCAACAAAATAGTTGCAATTTTGACCAAAAAAGATAGCATATACGAAGATATAAATTTTTTAACAAAAAATACGTATATTCAATTTTATTAAATATTCTTTTTTTAGCGAAACCTATAATACTTAATATTTCAACAAAAAATCTTTTCATTTGCAATAAAAAACAGTTAAATTTAAATAAAGAAGACGAATTATTAACAAAATAGTCTAATCCTCAGAAAATAATTTAATTTTGAAACAAATATTTTGTACTTACTATTAAGAAGGTTTTAATAATATTATAAAACAGGCCCGAGCACGTGGACAGTACGGGCAGTCAGCACTGAACGCGGTAAGCGCGTCCTACTCCGCCATGGACGTCAAACCACGTGAGCTAGCGCCGCCAACCACAGCCGCCGTCTGACCCCACTACTACTAACCTTACCGGACTACCGAGAGTAGGGACACAGCGTTATAAGGTCGCGCAGGGCCTAGGAACGACACTTATCTGCCAGCTCGTCTAGCGTTATATCCCTCAGTGCCTTCGAGCTTCATCTGGTAAGTCCCTAATCAACCCCTGTTTAAAGAGATCAGGTATCCGTCAGCTTTTTCTGAAGCATCCTAAATATCCTTTATTATTAGAATAGTCGCGCGGCTCACACAGTTAGTCTGTGGCATGCCGAACGCAATTCACGACTGTCAGTTAATCCATCCACTGATCTGTAGTGCGTAATGAAT
>JAUELO010012854.1:0-11392 GCA_032357855.1 Amphibolips quercusostensackenii
CCTGTCTTTTTAACCTCCTTTTAAGTACTGCCGCGTAAATTTTGTATCCCACCAACATGAGTGTGATACCTCTATATTCTTTAACCCTTTTGCCTATTCATTTTTTAATCAACGGTACTACCAGCCCTGTTTTCTATTTCTACGGCTCCCCTTTTCCTTTGCACACCTTGTTGCAAATCCTCCACATCTTTCTTTTCAACCCTAACTCTCCGTATTTCAGTGCCTTATTTTCCAAACCATCCTATCTAATGGCCTTGTTTCTTTTCAGACTTGCAATCGCCTCATTCACCTCTTCCCTAATAATCCGTTTTCGCTGTCCTCGTCCCCTACTACCATTTTCTTGCTTCTCTCTTTACCCTATTTTGTACACCTCCTAGCAGCCCCTTGAAATACTTCGTCTACTCTTTCATCTCGGTTTCTTCACTTATGCCCTTCTTTCTTCCTCTTTCCTTGTTTATCACTTCCTACTCCCTCCCTTCCTTTATTGCTTTCTCTACCTCTTCCATGTACCTTTCCTTCTCCTTCTGTCTTTTTCCCCCTATCATTCCTTCGTGCTTACTCTTACTTCTGTTGAGTTCCCCTTTTCTCCATTTTCTTACATTCTTCTTCGTCCGATCTTTAGTTTTTCTGCATCCATCGTCGCACCAGCCTCTCCTAACCGCCTTCTCTTCTTTTCTCGATCTCACTCCTTCCCTTACCTTGTCAGTTACTCTTTTAAGTCTTTCTAGCAGTATATCTACTCCTTCCTCTTCCATACTCCCTGTAACCTCGTTTTTTTTTGTTTCTAAATTCTCTTAAGTTTTATTCTGAGCCTATCTCACTGCCCACTTCCATTCTAACCATCAGCCTCCTTTTTCTTTCTTTTGCCAGAATGCAGTGTATTACGTTGTCCACTATACCCGCGTATGTAAATTCCCATTCTTCTTCGCCTCTGGTATTGCCGTTACAAATAAACTATCCCAAATCTCCTAATACGTCCAGTAGCCTTCTACCTTTCCGATCCATTTCCTTGTGTTTCGATTTTCTCATGAGGCCCTCCTTTTCTGTATCCCACACCTCTCCTTCATATTCCCCAGTCCACGCATTTAGGTCCCTTCTATCAGCACCAACCCCTCCTCCTTTTTCTTTGTCCACTTCCTAATCCTTCTCCATCCTCCTTCTCCTCTTCTCCTGTATATGCATACAATATCCAAAACTACTTTTCCTGCTTTTGTTTTCCTTACCATTGTTCCGTCCTCTTCTTCAATATACTCTACCTTTTTTTCCCTACCGCCACTTCCCTTCTTACACCTGACGCCATGACACCCATTTCTCTCCCTTTTACGTGATCTTTTCTAACTGCTTGCATCTTACACACATATGCTTTCGGTAACAATTTTTCTACGCCCTTTCAGTCTTTCTCTTCCACCTAAGTTTTACTCATCATTATTACGTTCCATTTTGTCAGTGTTCCCGAGAAACCCTTATGCTTGTTTTTTAATCCTAAGACATTCCATAACGCTGCTTATACATTTCTATCTCCTTCTCTCGTTCCTCCCGTCCTTGTCCTTAGCCCTTTTTTTCATAAACACCGATGCGTCTCCTTCCTTCCTATTTCCCTGTTCTTTGGCATTCTCCCTTCGTTGCCTTGTTTGCCGAACTCTCAATTCTCATATTTCTTCGTCCCAGATCCACATCTCTCCGTTTACCTAAGTTCTATCTCTCCCTATTCTTACTATGCTACCTTTCCATCTTTCCGCCCATGCCCTCTGCTCTATCAGCCATTTCCTTATTCTTTCCTGACAACTGAGATCTTTTTCTATTCTCTCTATTCTTCCTTTCAACAAATTCTTTTTGCTCATTTTTTCAAACCTATCCTCTTAACACCCTAATGTCACCAAAAACATGCCTTTCCTCCCTTCCTTCATACTTCCTACTCTTTTGACCCCAGCCACCCTCATTTTTTCTCCTATATCTCTCATTAGATTCTTAACCTTTTCCTCTTTTGTTTTACTATTCACTTTCAATCCCTTGATCATTACATTCTTTCTCCTCTGTGATTTTTGCTCCACTTCTATTCGTCTTTCTATCTGTGTTACTCTCCTACGTAGCCTCTAATTCTCTACATGCAAGCTCACTCCACCTTCTGTTACTTCCTGGCTAACTATTACCTCAGTCCTGCTTTGCTCAGCGCTTACTTCTAATTTACCCACTCTCTTTTCTGTTACATTCATCTCCCTTTTTACATTTTCATCATATGCTCTCTGCTGATTTTCCATTTTTCGCACACTCCCTCTTTTTCAACTTTCCATAATTTTTCCCACTCTTCCCATTTCTTTCATACTTTTTGTACCTCCTCCTTGAGGTCCCGCCTTGCCTCTTCATGTCCTCCAGCATCCCACATGTCTCCTCTGTAAATCCTTTAAACATTGCTTGAACTTTCAGAAGCAAGTTCCCCTCACCCTTCTCTCTTTCCGACGTTTTTCTTTTTATCTTTTTTCATAAATTTTCACCCTACTCTAAGTCTTCATTCCCCTCTTCCTCTGTCTGCAGGCACAATAAATTTCGAAAAAATGATCCGATTGGATTGAGCTTTGGCACAGTTGCTTAAGGCCTGAATCATAAGAACAAGTTCGTTAATCAGCTATTTTGTATAAAAATTTTTAAAAAATTTTGAAAAAACTTTCTTCTTTAATTTGAAAATTCTATGTACGGTTGTGATTAGCACTATAAAGATAAACAATTTATCCTAATGACTTTTTTTAGATGAGAAAAAAATTAGAAGACTTATAATACTTTCAAAATGCAAAGAAACAAAAGAAAAAGCAAATTTTGAGTCAAACAACGCACAATATGAAAAAAAGTCCAAAATAGAAAAACGTTGCTTTTGAAACAAGCTATAAAAAAATAAAAAACAGAAGTTATCCACCAAAAAAAAAAACACGAATTTTTTAGCAATTTTTTTTGTAGGATGCATAGTTTTTAATTTAATTGTGAAAAATTAAATTACAAATAAACAATTAATTTTTATATGACTCCGCGTTCTTTTTTTAATTTTAAGTATAGTTTGCTATGATTGAAGCAAACACTGTTTGACCAAAAATGGAATTTTTTATTTTTTAATAGCATTTTAGTAAGTTAAACCAAAGCTTGAGTAAATAAAAGTTTTTCTTTGGATTTCAAAAAAAGTGTGAAAAAATGCCAAGCATTCAAAGAATTATTGTTATTATATAAATGATTAGAAAATTATATAAATACATATAAAAAATTGAGCGCAAAGCGCGGTTATTGTAATGAGAATTTATTCGTCAAGGCCGTTAGAGCCTTGAGTAAATAAACTTCCTTCTGAATGTAAAATAAAAACAAATTTGAAAATTACTTCAATCGTGGAAGTTTTGATAATTTTATAATATTTGCAAGTGAATATGTTTTTTCTATCTAAGCCGAACACGAAGTACGAAAACTGAAAAGAGCCGAGCGCGAAGCGTGAGGCAAAAATTATTCGAGCACGTAGCGCGAGATACATTACCGAGTGCAAAGAGAATAAAGCATAAACAAAAATTGTTAAAAAATGCCTTGTTAAAATTTTTATGATTTTTATGTAGAATACAAATTTTTGGTATAATTTGTTAACGTAGCCTAGAATAGTTTAAAATTCATAAATCTTCAAATTTTGTTTTTGTTTTTTAAAATAGTTTTTCTGCGAAAAGCAGTAGTGTAACCTAAAACTGTTTCAAAATTACGAACTTCGTTTAAACTATAATGATTTTTGTTTACTTCTTCAAAAAATAACGATTTTTCTAACTACCAATTTTTTATGTATAACGATAATATAGACTAAAATAAAAAAATTTTGAATGATTAAAAAAAAAAATTTTTTAAGCAAATAACCATTTCTGATCAATAACACTAACATAATTCAAAATTGTTAGGACACTCTGAATCTTGTTAAAATTGCTATAAATTTTATTTTAATATACTAATTTATAACACTAACAATCTGAAATGACTTATAACTCCTAAAAGTGAATATTTCTTTAAATATATTTTTTATGAACAAAAAAAAACTATTTTCGACCAAAAATTAACATAATACAAAATTGTTAAAAGGTTTGTAATCTTGTAAAAATTATTATAGTTTTTGTATTAAAACACCATTTTTTGATGCGAAATGTTAACATAAGGTAAGATTGCAAATACTTGCGAATATTTTTTTAAATACAGTTATTTTTTAAATTAAAAATATACAGAATTTTAATGTTCAAAAAAAAGGTTTGTTCTGTGATCCGCGTTGATATAATCTAAAAATGTTTAGAAATTAAAAATATTTATTAAACTATGATGATTTTTGTCTTACAATACTAATTTTTTATGTAAAACGCTAACATAACCTTCATTTTTTAAATATTTAATTGTTGTTTAAAAGATAATTGTCACAATTTAAGTACCAACTTCTGACAAAAAATGATAATAGCATCACAAATTATTTAAAGAGTCTCAATCTTGTTTAGATTTTAATTATTATTTCTTTAAAAAAGCAATTTTCGGTGTAAAAGGCTAACATAACCTAAAATTGTTCTGTATTCAATTTTTCTTTTAAATATAATTTTCTAAATCCACATAACAATTTTTGAGGAAAAGTAATAACATAGTCCAAGATTGCCAAAGAATTTTCAAATCTGGTTCAATTTATGATTTTTGTTGCTAAATACCAATTTTTTGGGTGACACGTTCACGTTACCTAAAATTGTTAAAAAGTGATAAAGCTTTAAAATCAAATTATTTTTTATGCAGTAAAATTTCAAAACTGCTAACAAAATCAAAGAACGTAATTTATTAACAAATTTTCAATTTTCGAAATTGAATAAGTTATACTGAAAAATACTCAATTGTGGTGTAAAACGTTTACATAACCTTAAATTCTTCCAAATTTATGACACTGTTTTGAAATCTATACAAAAGTTTCCAGTGAAAACCGATAGCTTGAACTACAATTGTGCAAAAATGTTTTATTTTATTCAAAATATAACGATTAAAAAAAAAATGCTGATTTCAGAAGTAAAAGGTGAACATAACCTAAAATTCTCGGAATTTGTGAATTTTTTTTCAAATCCTATCATAAAAATTAAAAATATCAATATCAAACGTGAAACACTAACATAATTCATAATTGTTGAAATATTATAAATCTTTATCAAACTATAATGATTTTTCATTTAAAATACTAATTTTAGATAAAATAACGTTGACGTTACCTGAAATAGTTTGAAATTCGCAAACATTTCAAATCTTATGGTTTTCTCTTTTAAATTCGATTTTCTGTAAGAAAAATGATATAACCTAAAGGAGTTTAAAAATTCCGAATCTTGTTCAAACTATAATGATTTTTGTTTTGAATTACCATTTTTGTGTAAGACGCTAATATAACTTATGTATGTTCAAAGTTATAAGCTTTCTTTAAAATTTAATATTTGAAAAAAAAATGTAAATACCAATTTTTGAAAAAAAAACACTAACCTAATTGACATTGTTTAAAGATTCTAAGCCTTGTTTAAACTATCTGATTCGGGATATAAAATACCGATTTCTTGTATAAAACACTCATGTAACCTAAAATTGCTGAAAGATGTAAATCTTCTTTAAAATGTAATAAAAAATAAATAAAAAATAAAATTTTTTTATAAAAATATTAATATAATTCAAAATTATTGAAAGATTCTAAACTTTGTTTAAACTATAATGATTTTTGTTTTAAAATACCATTTTTTGTGTAAAACGCTAATATAACCTATGTATGTTTAAAGTTGTAAACTATCTTAAAAATTTAATATTTGAAATAAAATAAAATACCAATTTTCAAAGAGAAACACTAACCTAATTAAAATTGTTAAAAATTTCTAAACCTTGTTTAAAATATACTGATTCTGGATATAAAATACCTTGTATAAAACACTTATGTAACCTAAAATTGTTCAAAGATGTGAATCTTCTTTAAAATATAATAAAAAATAAATTGAAAATACAAATTTTTAAAAAAATATTAATATAATCCAGAATTATTAAAAGATTCTAAACTATGTTCAAATTATAATTAGTTTTGTTTGAAAATACCAATTTTTGGTATAAAACGCTAACAGAACATAAAATCGTTTCATATTTATGAACCTCTTATAAAAAAAAATAAAAGAATAATAAAAATGAGAAAGATCAATTTATGACGAAAAACACTAATATAATCCAAAAGTCTCAAAAAATTATAATTATAATGATATAATAAAAATTATGATGTTTTTTGTTTGAAAAGACCAATTTTTGTGTAAAACGCTAAAGTAACATAAAATTGTTGAAAAAAAATATAATAATTTAATAATACATATTTTTGAAAAACACACATTTTTTAATGCAAAGTTCTAACGTAACGATTAATGACGATTTTTTTGAAAATATTAATTTCCATTAAAAAATTTTATTTTTTTAATTTTTTACGCTTTAATTTTTCTTTGAAACTTGATAATTGTATATTAAAGTTCTTTTAAGAAAATGCTATGTTTCAGCAAAAAAAAAACTAACAGAAAAAATTTGTAAAATTTTAATAATTCATCACACAATTTAAAAGTTTTAGTTCAATTGTGCAAGAGTGTTAAAAAACACAACTGTTTCTCCATTTGCATAATTCACTCTATTATTTTTCTCATCAGATAATATATACATTATTTGTAGATTTAGTTTCTTAAATTCTAAATAAAAAATGTGAAACAACTTCAAGTAATGAAAAGCCGATTAGGTTTTCAATTACAATGGTTGCAATATTTTAGAAACATATTGTTACACCATTTTTTTTAGATGAGAATTAAAAAAAAATTTAAATTACACAATAAAAGTTTAAAAAATTTTGAATATTTTGTGTTGTCAGAAAAGTAAAATATGATATGTAAACTCCCATGGAGAGTAGATAGTCACGTTAAAGTTTAGTATTATTGATATAATTAAAGTTAATTTGTTTATAATAAATATCTAGTATCATAGTCAGGTTTTCTATCGAACCCTTTCTGATTTAAATCTGGAATTGAGCGTTTGTCTGATAAATTGGTCATATTTTAGCATTTCACTAAGAGAGCCTTGTATTAATTAAAAGAAGGTTGTAGAAATAAAAAACATGAATGATAAAAATATTCAATACATGAGCGAAATTGTGTCACATTTTCAGCTTCATGCAAATTATATAAAAAGGGTTTATATCGTCAAACTTGTAAATAGGCTATATGACATGACCATGGATTACATACCACGTCACCTCGACTAACATAAATTATTTATACAAGTTAATGCTTCGAGAAAAAAAAAGTTATTTAAACATTTGACCTGTTACATCTTACTTTACTTACATTAAAAATAATCCTTCTGATGTTTGTACAAATATGAAATGTCTAGTTACAGAAATATAACGTCTGGAACAGAATCAATATTTC
This sequence comes from Amphibolips quercusostensackenii, assembly GCA_032357855.1. Lineage (NCBI taxonomy): Eukaryota > Metazoa > Arthropoda > Insecta > Hymenoptera > Cynipidae > Amphibolips > Amphibolips quercusostensackenii. Next base: position 7,449 of record JAUELO010012854.1, read on the forward strand.
AAACAATTCCAAATTATTACAAGAGTTTTCACAATATTCAAATGATTTAAAAAGATTTTAAGAGTTTTAAAGATATAACAGATTGTGAATAATTCAGAAAGATTTTCATGAATCACAAAAGATATTAAGGGATTGAAAGGGATTTTATGAGATATAAAGAAATACTTTCAAAGTCCTTATATAAATTTCAAAGCATGTTAGGGGATTTCAATAAGATTTCTAAAATTTAAAGGGATTTTAATGCAGTTCACAACATTTCATGGGATTTTAAAAGATCTGCGAAGATTTCGAAGAATTTTAAGAATTATTAACGAATCTTAAGAGACGTAAAGGGTTCTCAATGATTTGACGAGGTTCTAAAATATTCTAAATTATATCCACGGATTTTAAAGGAACGATTATTACGGATAGAAGATTGCAATGAATTTCAAAGGATTTCATGAATTTCAAGGGATCTCGTGATATTTAAAAAAATTTCTCAGAATATCAACGATTTTAACTGATTTTTAGAGATTTTAAGGGAGTTTCACGGATTTTAAAGGACTTGAAAGAATTTTATATTTTAAAAATTTAAACGATATCCAGGATTACAAAAGATTTTACAAATTTAAAAAAACTACAAGTGATGTCTACAGTTTTTAAGGGATTTCTATGACGCTTAATTCTTTAAAAAAAATTGAAAAGACTATGTAAGAAGTCCATGATTTAAAGGATTTCAAGGGAAATACTACACGATAAAAAAGGAAAAAAAACAAACATAAAAAGTAACTTAAACAGCCAAAACAAGTTTTAATTAGGATAGTGAAAAAAATAATTGAAAAGACGAAACTAACATAAGAAATTTTTTTACCCCCCTCCCCCCCCAAAAAAAAAGACGTACGTGATAACTAGATATTCATAAATTTTCAATTACCAAAATAGTATTTCTCATAAAGATTTCCTTTCTAATAACCTATTTTTAATATCCTATGGATATCACGGGATATCCATAGGAAATCTTGAGATGCTTTTTGATATTCAAAATATATTAAATAAAGTGATCGAAAAAAAATCTTGTTTTGAAAAATGTAAGCATTTAAAAAAAATATATATTTAAGTCAAATAATAAGGTTTGTCCACCAGAAAACTCAGTCGGATAATTTTTAGTGCTGCCTTGAAAATCTTTAGATGCATTTTTATATATTCACAGCAATAAATAAATAGAATATTATTCTCACCATTATTTGAGATGTTTGTTTGCTATATTTTTAATACAAAATGGACACTTTTCGTAATTTTCAGGTTTGAAAATTTTACACAATTTTTTTAATTATATATGAAATTTCTTATGCATGCTCAACAAGTATTTTGCAAGTTTAATAGCACTCAATGAAATCGATCTCTAATTATTAACACTATAGATTTGAGAAAGTGCTTTTCTTTATGCCAAAAGCTACTTTCCTTCAAACAAGCTTATCGTATCTAAATATTTATGAAATACAAACTATATTTCAAAGTGAAGTGAATTACTATGACAATACCCAAAGGAAATTATTGAAAAACAGTTATAGGATTTGTGTATTTAAGATAATTTACTCACTTACAAAAAAAACAAATTCCATATTTTTGTTTTTCAATTCGTTAATATTAACCCGTGCCCTCAGGCTTTTGAAATTAACATGGGGTTTTAAATGGAAAAATCTCAGTTTTGGAAAGAATGAAAAAAAAGAAGTACTTGCCATTACGTTTTTGTAAATTAAAGCTTATTGACTTCTTAAGAAATGCTTATTCACCTTGTACAGAATGTTCCAGGAATTGTTGTCACCCAATAAATTTTTATTTTGACCTTCCAAACCCCCTTTTATTGTGCACGGAAAATACTTCACAATATGCAAAATAGCAGTTTGTTGTAAAATTCATGCTATACACGGTATTTTTTGGGCTTGAACAATATATATTTGTTTGTTGATAAGTGACAAGATTCAAAGTAATTTTAAACTAATTTTAAATTATTTAAATCATCATTATTTATTTTAAAAAATGTTTTCTAATAAATCATAAAAAATAATACTTTTTGTTTAATATATTTTGCTATTGTTAAAACCATTTTTATTGGTATTTTTTTCTTGCTAGGTCGTGAAAATTCAGTATTTTCTTGATATAATGACATAATTTACGAATTTTAAGATTAATATTTTTCGGTTAGGTTATCCTCAACTATTAAAAGAATTTTCATTTGTTAAAAAAAATGTTCCCCCGGTGAATCATGAAAAGTTGTTATTTTCTAGAGTTAATGACGCAATCATAAATAAAAAGAGTAATATTTTTTGCGAAAAACAGTTTGAAATTATTTGAACAATTATTGTCGCTTGCTCCTTTTCATAGGAAAGATGAACAAACTTCTAATTGTGTCAATACTTTTACACTATGTCGCTTATTATTCAGTCTTTTATTATCTCAAAGAATTCGATATAAGAAAAATAACTATTTATAATGTCAGAAAAAAAAGAGTATTACATAAGAAATGAGGGATTAAGTTTTGAAATAAGATAATATTGATAATAAGCGACATAGTGCAAGATATTCGAAAACCACCACAAAAACAGGAGATTAGGGGGGGGGGGGTTAAAATTAAAATATATTGGGTGGAAAAGATGAATAAACTTTAATTTACTAAAGGTTAATAACAAGTACTTACTTCTGTTTTGTTTGAAACCCGAGCTTTTCCCATTCAAACTCTCACGTTAATTTCAAAAGCGCGGGGGCACGGATTAATGTTGACGAATTTAAAAAAATAAACTGTGGAATTTATTTCTCTGGAAACTGAACCAATTGGGGAGGCGCGAGTACCAAAAATCGGAAGTCGAATTTGTACAGGTATAAATTTGCAAATGATAAGCTTGTTGAAAGAAATCCATCTTTTGACGCTAGAAAAAGCATTTTTTTCAGACAATTTGTTAAAGATGAACTAGAAATATAAACTGTAGACGTCAACCACTCAAATGAAAAAATTAAAAATAAAATTTTCTAATAACTCTAATAGATGTCCTAATGATGGTCCCACTAATTTTGTATTTATTTTTTCCTAAGAATAGAAAAATTATTTGAAGATGAAGATAATTTTTTGAATTTTTTGCAGTTTTCAACTTGCAAGTTTCTAAAGCACTGCTTCGAATCATTAGTTCGAGTTCTTTAAGAGGTCAAACCTTGATATGTAACAAGTTTTTTTTTCAATCAAAAATCATTTTTACTTTAAAAAAAAAATTTTTTTGAAATACCCTAATGTTTAAATGACCCACATAAGATCCTTTAAAGCAAAATGATATTCTGAAATATCTTTTTGATACGAGGTATATCTCAAAAATGTAGTATCTAATTTGGGACTTTTTATTATTTCAAAACACCCCAAAAACATTCCAGAGTATGCCAGGGATACGAAAATTATATTTATACTGTATGAGTATTGCGTCGTTGGAATTATGTTTTGTGGGAAATTCAGAAGTTCAAGAAATTTAAAAATTACAGAAACAGAAACATTTTTTAGAACAGTCGACCTCAGGCTGATCAAAAATCTGATAAGATGAAAGGATTAGAGACGGGAACTTATTTTGGAACACTTGTTTGCTAGAAATAAAATTAAAAAACTTTGGGGTATCTTACTTTTTTACGAAAATTAGTTAATGATACTAAAAGGCTATCTCTTTGCGTAATATTTATCTTTATTTAAAACAAAATCCTTTAACATATAAATTGTATTTATTTAACGAAGTATCTCTTTATCCCGAAATTCGGGATGACTAATCTAATATTTTTCATAAGCTTGGCTAGACGTCCCGAATTTTCAGGACGACTAGTCCATACCCTTTTCCAGCTCCTTAAATTTTTGAGGACGACTTAACACAGCCATTATTCTAATATAATATTGTATTTACCCATAGAATCAAAAAACAGCACGAAGATAAAGA
>JAUELO010012863.1:0-11392 GCA_032357855.1 Amphibolips quercusostensackenii
TAATGAACTCTTTGGTCAATTTATCTACAAAAAGGCCTGATTATTATCAGACGACGAGTCCAACAATTCTTTAAGCGATTTTGAATACCCTTGAGTGATAAAAACTCTTTTCGCCTTTGCTGCTGAGTGGTGTAACTGTGTAATGAGTTTGCCCGTATCTGTGAGCATTTCCAAATAATTTAAGGGGTTGAGTTCCTTTTCTCCTGATAATTTGAAAATTGACGGACCCATAGCCAAAAACGCAGAACCAGCTGAGCGTTGTATGTCACGAAAATGTTTGTCACATTTTTTAGTAACGTCATTCATATAAAACTTCACTTCCGGATTTAACTGAGGATGTTAAAGTAAACAGTCACCCTTCCTCGGATATTTTTTTGATATTTTCTTCCTTACTTCGTCAGTAAGACCAGTTGTAGGCCAATTTTTTCACCTGAAAACTAAATCTGGATGCAGCTCAACCTCTTTTTGGTTCACTGTTGACGGACTTACCCAAGGTTATCCAGTTTTTTGAAATCGGTGTTTTTTTTCTGTAGGATTTTCCTCATTTGTGAAGCCATCCGTCTTTGGGACCTCCTTGTTTCTGTTACCTGAAAGGGTAAATAACATGGATTAGTCCTGTACTTATGTACAGGCTCACCAGACTAAGGGTCAGACTTCTTTTTTTTTAATAATATGCTAAGTCATCTCTTTTTATGACCTAAAAAAACTGTTCGATATGGATTTGTCCTGTGTTTATGACACAGGGTCACCATTAGATAAATTGGACTTCTCTCATCATGAGAACAAGCTGTGTTGTTTATTTAGATGATTTAAATTTACTTAGGAGACTGCTTTTTCGGAGCAGAAGAGAAAGAATGGGACGTGGATCGACTGCACACACGTGTACGAGAATAAGAATCTCTATTCTTTTCACTACGTCTATGACTTTTCGATATTGACTTCTTCACACGTCTAGACCTTGAACCTCGGTAACTTATTAATTTAGAGCTGAAAGAACTTCAAAAACACCCTGAAAATAAAGTAGGCGAAAATCTACCTCGACGATCACGCTGCTTGATTTTGCGTTTTAAACTGTCAACGATTTTTTCTTCTGAATTTTTGCATTGCCCATATTACTAGATGAAAAATTAGCAAGTTAAAAAAAAAGTATGACTTGATGTTGACGATGCGAGCACAAAGAAACGAATGTAATGATAAAGTAAGTGACAGAAGGAAGTAAAGGACTTTGATATTGTTCATTTTATATCCAAATTGTGACGGTGCGACAATACAAAAATATTTTAAGACATTAACATGCATATAGAATTTATATTAAAGTAAGTTTTAGGTAATAAATTTGTAAAGAAAGAATCTAGAAGATTTGCCGGAATTTTCATCAATTTTGCAAAACTTGTTTAAAGCGTTAGGAAAAATTAAAATAATTTCAAAATGTATTTAGAAGCTTTTAAAAATTTTTATCAATCTTTCAGAATCCTAAATAATGTCAAGGACCTTCAAATCAAACGTAGATTTTTAAAGATTTCAAAAATTTCGTTATCAGGCATTTATTATCGTTATGTTGAACCTTGATTTACGCTTCCTGTTTCAAAAAGGCATTAAATAAACTTACTCGAAAAATAACAAACAACTTTACTACCAGATACTTGTTATCTACTTTCCAACAAAAGCATTCTACACTGCAAATAATTTTAGCGTTTTTATTTTATTTATTTTTTCAACACACTTATCGGTACACTGTTTTTCAGGTTTTTCGGTACACTGTTTGAGTGTCAAAAACTAAAATTCAAGTTCGTTTGCCAGATATTTTAAATGAAAATTCAAAAAGTTAGACCATTTTGAAAATTCTTGGGACCATTTTTGGTTAATAATTAAAAATTGTATGTACGGCTATTTATAGAACTTCAAAATTCGAACAATTTATCTTCACAACTTTTTTTGTTTGAAACAAGATTATCAGAGTTATAGCATTTTTGAAATTAAAAAAAAAAAACAAAGAAATATGACCATTTTAAGCCAAAAAACGCACGATATGGAAAAAAGACAAAATATAAAAGATGTTTTTTTTTTAAAGCTCTACAAGATTATTATAACGTTCTTCCTTTAATCTTTTTGGGAAATCAAGAACTCAAATTTTGCTCGCACAAAATATACTGAAAAATCAAACATTTCATTTTTCGGCCATACTGTGCAAGATACGAAAAAATACAATTGGATGAAAATTGTGCACCTAGAAAAAAATCTACAATTTTTTTGCATTTTTTGTTAAATAGGGTACGTAGTTTTTGTTTTGATCGTTAGAAGTACCATTGATAATAAAAGAATTAATTTTTTTTAAAACAACGCAAGGTACGAAAAAAAAATTAATAAGTGATAGTTTCTTACCAAAAAAAGATCTGTAAATTTGTTATTACTTTTTTTTGAGGGAACACGTAGTTTTTTGTTTTATTTGTAAAAAATAACATTAATAATAAAAATATAAAATTTTGGACAAAAGACGTAAGCTACGAAAAAAATGAGGCGACAAAAATTGTGCAACCAGAAATTATTTACAAATATTTTAGCATTTACTTTTTAGTAGGGTAAGTAGTTCTGGTCTTATTCGTTAAAAATTACATTAAAAATGTTTTTTATTTGTCGAAAAGCAACACCAGGTAAGAAAGAATTAGTAGACAAAACTTGTTTATCCAAAAAAGATCTACGAATTTTTTAACAATTATTTCATGGTAGGATGCGTATTTTTTGTTTAAATCGTTATAAATTATATTAGAATTCAAAAATAAGAAAAAAGATTTTTTGGAAAAAAGACATAAGGTGCAATAAAATTTCAATTAATATAAATTTTTTTAAATAAAACATTTTTTAGAGTAGCTGCAAATCAAAATTAATTTAAAATAAAGTACTAATATTAAGTTATCATGAAGAATAAAATTGGGTCTTTATATCTTTATTAAATTTGGTCTTTATTTCTTTATTAATTTTGCATTTTGGGCAAAATAGGTGATTTTTAAAAAGTGTGATAGAAAATTCCAAAATTATTAATTTTTGATAGCTTAGTTTCCGAACCTTAGTTTAAGACTACTTTAATTTCAAACATGGTTTAAAAGTTTTTAATATTACAGGCCCACAAAAAAGTGTCATGCGTGAGAGATCAGGGTATTGTATCAATTTTGATGTACTGAATATGAACTTGACATAAGTCTTCTTTTAGCTCCACAGGGTTTTGCCATAAACCTGATACATTCCCTAGAAAATTAATTTTTTAAAGTATAGATAGGACTTAGGCATCACTTCTCAGATTGAAAAACGATACGTAGCAGCATAGCAAAATTGGACAGGTCTTCCCACAGGGTGACGAATTCGGGCGTTACTCCCTACATTGAAAAAAATAATCAGCTGCTTGGCAAAAGTGGGCAGGTCTTAAGAAATGGTAATAATTTGGGGCATGACTCTACATAGTGAAAACCAATATTTAGCTGCCTTGAAAAATTAGGCAGGTCTTCCCACAAGGTAGCTAATTCTGTCATGACCCTTCGCATTGCAAAACGATCAGTAGCAAGCTGATTAAAGTGGGCAGGATGGCGAAAATTCTTATTCTAAGGAGAAACTGACAGGAAGATGGTCTGACGCCGTTTTGATCTTAAATTTGATTTTTTTTGGTAAAAATACGAGGGTCATTTAGATAGTTTTCAGTCTCATTAAAAAGAAAAAAGTTGGAGAACAATTTATTTCGCCTTTTGATAGTAGATCTAGATATATGTACTAACTGAGTCTAAATTTTAAATCATTCTGATTATTACTTTTGTCATGGGACTCTTTCGAAGTTGGCAGCAGACTTATAATAGAGAAATCGATTTGCTCAAGTTGACCAATTACATTATGACAAAAACTGATCGTCCACGATGTAATAAATACCTGATGATAATTTGTCTAATATTTTTATAATATATAATAATTTGTTCAGCATAACCATGTATGTATTTAAACCTTTTTTCTAAACACATTGGGTTGGCTTACAAATTCTTAAAAATTTTACTCCTCAGAAGTTGGATTCTTTAAAATAATTATATAAATGTGCAAGATAAGGAAAACCCAATAGCACCATTCGATTCTGCGGAAAAAATTACATAAATTATACGCATTGTACAATTCTCTGCTTCATGCTGTTTTTAATATAGCATAAATATTAATTTTAAACAATGTAATTGTTTATTCATACTATGTTGTTACGTAGGCCTATAAAAAATGATTACACGCATAGACATTATGTCTATTATCGAAAAAATCGAATAGCTCAATCAGGCGCTTGAATTCTTCCCCCTTGCTAACACTTTAGGTGACGCTCATCGCGCTTCAAAATAGTACAATAAAAAAAATAGTTAAAATAATTTTATTTAAGTTGATTACAGTGTTAAAATTTAATTCTAAAAATGAAATTTTTCGATGGCAAATACAGTGTTATGACAACCTGTCCTTAACGATATCCTCCTGTCCTTAACGGAAAACACTAAAGATGACCCATCGAAGGATGTTTAAGGGTTTGTTTCTGAGGACCGCGAGAACCTTCGTCTAGGACTCAGGAGTCTGCACAATTAGGTGTTGTTTAGGACCTCCTGTTGTGTTTTCTCCCTGAAACTGATCGTGCCTGACGATTTGCCAGAACAATAACTTTCGTAAGAGGTCAAATTCTTCCAAGCTTTGAAGGATTACAGAAGGATCTTCCAGCTTCTCTAGGATTTACGTCGAAACGCTCAGTAGCCTTAAGAGAAATTTAATATTACCCAGTTTGAGGTATGCACTTGCCCAGGGCCTTGTCTCAGCCACTGTATTTTGCAGCTAAGCTTTAGCCGCTATTTTTTCTGCGACAAATACGAAAACTTCTTTCTTGCAAAAGGAAGGCCTCGAATTTTGTTCACCGATTTTGGGACGCTACTTCGAGTGCCCTTTAGGTGGCCTTCATAAAAAGCTTCAATTGGTTTGCAGTGAGACACGAGTCTGGAAAGCTCGTATCCCCTAGGACCACCATCAGAGGGTAAATACTCTGGGCAGCTGACAGTTAAGACTCTGACAACTTCCTGCTCACCAGCTGCTGGATTAGCTTTTTTCTCTGTGCAGTTTTACTCACCCTCCCTAACGGTCCGATATGATGTCTTTTAAGCCCCTCCTTGAATTTTTGTTTTTAGCATGTTCATTTTGATCCCACGAGCAGCTAGGAATATAATAGTCCCACCCCTGCAAAGACCCACGTACAGAGGTAAGACTAATTAGATGATGTTGTTAGATGTCGACCAGGTGATAAAATTAAATGAAGAATGTTATTCTTTGTTGGTATACTGGTTCAATTCATTTTATTTATTGTTAAAACTTCAGCTTCAAAATCATATAATGAATTGATTCATTAGGATGTAACACGGCTATACATAGTTTGACTGAAAAGGCCTTTCGTCGAAGGGCGAAACGTCGAAGTTGAAGTTTTAACAATATATAAAATAAATTGGACCAGTTTACCAACAAAGAATATCAACCTTTATGTAAGACTAATTACTCAAAGAGCTCATCCCTCTAGGTCTTTGAGGTCATCGCTAGGGCTCCATAAAGGCTTGAGTGCCAAAGTGCCATTAGCACGATCACTTCACACCCTTGGCATATAAGTGTGGCCACATTTATTGAGGCACTCAATAAATGATCATTGGTATTCCAGCCACATCAACAGAGGGCTGTTTTTTGTCGATCTGTATGCTGCAAGCCATTCCCGTTCCGATCCCAAATTGGTGCACGGATTGGACGTCGCGAGAGTTACGCGCTCAAAACCCGACGGATTTCTGCTGGACTTCAGAAAAATTTACGTTTGATTCCTGAGAGTAAACTCTTAAAAGATTCACGGCCAGTCTGCGGAAAAATTTCTACGCGGGTTATTATTCTTGTGGAAACTTCAATTCTTTTTTCTTGAAAAACGCCTCACTTTAACCCAAAACACAAAAATAGTTCCTAGAAAATTCGGAACTTTTCATAATTTTATATTTATTTTAGCCGCACGTCAGCACAGATCGCTAAAAGTGTTAAAATATGTTCTTGAGTTTAGACTAGCTTTAGGAAAAATAATAAATGATTTAATAAAAATATATATGTAATAAAATAGTAAATAATATATATATATATATATATATATATATATTAAATAAAAAATAATATAAATGTAGAAGCTTATGAAAACTTTCACAAATAATTTAAATTTTAAAAGATTTGAAAAAACTTAAAATCAAATGTACGTTTTTTAAGAGTTTGCAAATTTTATTATTAGCCACTGTTTACTTTTGTTTTGTATTTTCATTTGTATCTCCGATTTTGAAAAGGCATTAAATGAACGCACTTAAGAAATAACAAACAACGTTACTACCAGATATTCGTTATCAAATTTTGAAGAAAAGCGTTCTATCTTGCAAATAATTTTATCGTTTTTTCTTTTATTTCTAAAAGTTTTATTTTTTTCAGCTTGTAGAATAGAATCAGTATTAAATAAGTCTGTAACAAAAAACTAAATTAAACAATCGCAAACATCGTAATTTCAAATATAAATAAGTAGGATGAACTTTGCATTACTTTTTTGTTGCAGTAATGATAATTTTCAAGTTTAAATTTCGCACATCAGACTTGAATAAGTGAATCTTGAAAAATGTGCCAAAAAATTTCAAAAATTATAAATTTGAAATAACTTAGTTTTAAGATCCTGGTTTAGGAATACTCTTATTTTGAAGAGAGCTTGGAATGGTTTATTAAAATATTTAACGCTGGTAACATTACGAAATTCAATAACAAATCAAGTCCAGCAATGTTTTATGCTCCTCACCTTTCGAAGTCGTAAGGGAAGCATAAAATGGACAGTAGGGAGATTCGAACCCAGGCCAGCAGCCTCGGTACGAATCCTGGTCCGAAGTCAATTTATGCTCATTATCAATTTTTTCGAACTTTCTGACACTTTCTCTAGAGATCGCAGGACCCTGTAGTTAGTGGCAGTGCTCACGCGTCACATCAAATGGGCTGGGATCACAGAAAAGTGTTTTAGCGTAATCTTTAAGACACCAGGTCAAATCCTATAGTATGTAGACCCACACCCTGCAAGCGGGGCTCTGCAGGGAATGTTTCTTATAACTCTAACTTTTTTTGGGAGCAAAATGTGCGGAATGTAAGAAACTTCTAGAGCCCTTGCGTTTCTATATTACCGACACTATGTAGGGGCAGGTAGGATTACCTTCCAGGTGACTAATCTGGGATCCCTAGGGAGACCAGAAGCGTTTGGAGGTGCCCTGAATGAGCCTTTTAATAACTGAGATGGAAATCCCCATAATACAGATTATTTTACACCGCAGCAAAAGCGCTGCGATGGTTCTAGCCAGGCGCATGCCACTAACGCAAAAAGGGATTGCCCTAATCTTAGGACCGTGGTTACACAGATAAAAAACTAGTGGCTTGGCAGGGTTTGGTAACAAATATAAAGGTGCCGCGAATAACAAACAAAGGACATGCATAGCCAATAAGAGTATGGATGCGATCTTAATGCGCAAGCATTACTCCAGGGATCTCACCGTTAATAAAGTGAGACTCAGAGGCAGAAGCTGAGAAAGGCTAAAGGTGTTTATTGCCTCAGCTTATGTTCCAGGCGATGGCTAGGGACTCTCGCCACCCAGGAAGGTGAAGGATCTAAGAACGCACAACTAGGAGAACAGGAGTCCTTTGCTGTTGGGCTGTGATAAAAACTTACACCATATGGTGTGGTGGAGCGCGAACGTCAACGACAGATAAAGAGAACTAATCGGATACCATGTGGGTACTAAGTTGGAGATTATGAATCGGGGTTTAAATACTAGTCCTTCAGAGAAGTATGGAATACTCCTACATTTCAAATTAAAAAAAGGTGTAAGTTTCTCTATTTGACTTTATGCTCAAATAGACTAAAAAAACAAGGTAGCGGTCTGGAGAATCTTCGATAAGGAATCTCTTGAACAACAAATACGTCTCATTTTGGTCAATGCTAGTAAAATCAGTGGTTTTAAAAATTAGAAACAGCAGAAATACACTTTTAGACTCATATGAAAAAAATATATAGTTTAAAGTTATATATTTAGTCACTTTAAATGTAACTTGAAACTACGTGATATAATAAATACCTAAAAATAATGTGTATTATCTTCAGAAGTTTCATAATTTTTATTTAGAATTACACTTACATGATAACCATGTCAGTGAATCTTTAAAAACAAATACATTTTGTTGGTTCGAAAATTATCAAAAAATTTGCTGCACATCTTGGTGCAAAGAAGTTGATTTTTGAATTGTTGATAAAATTCAAACAAAAATAGCGCTAGTGGATTTCGCAGAAAAAATTACTGAAAAAATATGTATTGGACAATCTTTCGCTCCACCTAATTTGCTACATATAGAATTAAATATGAGTTTTATACAGTGCAATTGTTTATTCATATTAGATTATCAATTAGATCGATAAAAAATTGTAAAATGCATAGACTTGATGTATTTATCTTTTCAAAGAATCGTAATGCCCTATTAGTTTTCTTCAGGACCTAGGACAAGCCTACACCAGGCAGGTCTCCACAAAACAAGGTCCCTATTGCATGCCTCTCAAGATGTCACTTTCACAAAGGCTTGTCATCTCTAGCGTGCCTACCCACTTGTTTGAGGCTTGCTTCCTGTAATATCATGCAGGTCTTTCTACAGAAACCCCTATTCGAGCATAACTCTTTACAATCAAAAACGATAATAATTACTAGCCTAGAAAAATCAGGTTGGTCTTACTATAGGGTGGCAATTTCGGGTATAACTTCTCACAGTGTGAAATTATCATCAGCAGATAGGCAAAATTAGTTAGGTCTTCACGCAGGGTAGAAAATTTGAGCAATACTTTCCACAGTCAAAAACTATACGTTACAGCCCCGATAAATCGGTCGGGTTTTCTGACAAGGTAACAAATTTTGGCATCACTTCCCATAGTGAAAAACGATTTTAGCAAACTAAGGAAATTGGGCGAGTCCTTAAAGAAGATGTCTTATTTGGACGCTACTCCCCACATCATAAAACAATACGTTCTAGCCCTGCAAAAGTGAACAAGTCTTTCCACAGGGTGTGAATTGTGTTCATTACTCCAATGGTAAAAAACAATAAGTTGGTGCCCCGAAAAAGCTGGCAGTTCTTCTCACAGGGTAGCAAATTCAGGCATCACTGCCCAAAGGTATCAGCGATACGCAGTAACCTTGCTAAATCGGGCATCCTTACCACAGAATGGCTAACATGGTCATCACTCCCTACAGTAAAGAAAACAATATAGAGCTGCAGGGAAAATGTGCGCAAACCTTTTTACATGGGAATAACTTTCCACAGTGTAAAACGATACGTCGCTGTCTAAAAAAAGTGTGCAGGTCTTTTTTAAGGGTGTCAATTTTAGATATCATTTGCCACAGTAAAAAAACGATGCGTAGCCGCCTGGCAATATTCGGCAAGTCTTTTCCTAGAAAAATTCAGCAGGTCTTCCCACAGATTGGTGAATTCAGGCATTACTTTCTGCATTGAAAAACGATACATAGCATCCTGTCAAAAGTGAGCAGGTATTCTCATAGGGTAGCAAATGTGGGCATTACTCTTCACAGTGAGAAACGATAAAGAGCACCCTGAGAAAATCGATAAAATTGATAACTAGCATTCTGGAAAAATCGGGCAGTTCTTTTTTCAGGAAGTCGATTTCGTTCATCACTTTTCGGATTTTAAAAACGATAATTAGCAGCGTAGAAAAATCAGGTAGGTCTTTCCACAGGCTGACATATTCAGACATCACTCCCCACAGTTAAAAAATGATAATCAGCGGCCTTGATAAATCAAGCAGGTCTTTTCACACGGTAGCAATTTCAGACATCACTCCCTACAATGAAAAACGATGACTAGTAGCGTGGCAAAAATGGGTAGATCTTTCCACAGATTATTAATTCGGGCTCCACTCCTCACAGGGAAAAACAATACGTAGCAAGATGACAAAAATTCTTATTTCAAAGAAAAAATTACTCGAAAGTTGTCTGATTCCGTTCTGACTTTGGCTTTGATTTTTTTAGTACGAATAGTATAAAATATATCATTTCTCAATGAAGGAACTATTTTAATAAATCTGTGTGATAAATATTGTGTTTTTGTTTTGTGAGCAAAATAAATTGATATTTTAGAGAAACAAAAAAGAAAAAAATTCGACGAGCCTATTTATTGTCTTCAAAAAATTAACCTAATTGTTACAGAAAAACAATAATAATAATAATAATGAATTATCATATAAGAAGCCCACCAAAGGTTTTTTTACAGTCCCCTAAAGTATCAATTAAATTTTGTCTTTCAAACAAAAATTGTTATTTACTAAACTAATTTATTAAACTAGTTCCTTTAATTGATTTTCTACACCTGTATGATTTTTTTCATTGTAAAAATTTAGATAAATTTAACGTAAATAATTAAAATATTAATAATATGCATGTAGTTGGCAAGCCGCGAAGGTCGCAAATTTTAAAAAAAGGTAAAAAACCGGTTTTTCCCACTTTTCATCTAAATTTTGCGTGAAAAGCGTGAAATGCATTGGTCTGAATAACTCTGTCAATGATAAGTCTGATATCCTTCTGAAGATATCTTGAAAGAGAAATCATCTTACACACATGCTGGGCTGCATCCTTGATGAAATCGTTAACCTTAATTGCAAACCAGACTTGGATGTATACCTAAAATATAAAAGTAACAATAATTACAAGATCTTTGGAGGGATTAGGACTTGACACATATTCTTGCATGTTTCTTTTGGCATTTGTGCGCACTTTTGCGCTATATGAAACATTCACTAGCCCTATATACTTTTTGCGACCAGTTCTTTGGTCTTAAATGAAACTTTGCTCTATGACAGGAATTCCGGATTGCAAAGAACAAGTACACATAGAAAAATCTCAACATTCACAAGCCGAAATGTCAAACAGTTTTAAATCATCGTTTTTAAACTCCTGAACTTGGGCCTTGAAATTTTCTTTTTTTTTTGTTGGCTTTTTCCAGACTTCATAAATGATGTATACTTTGTATGATAATTTCTTATATGTTATACTACAGCATTGAATTTAACAGCTGGAATTAAAGGTCTAGTGCATAGATTTAAGAGGTCTGTTACAACAAAATGGCACATTTAAGATGTATTTTGCCTTATTCTATAACCAAAAATCTCAAAAAAATAATCAAAATAAAAATTCAGATATAAAGTAGGGAAACCCGTTCTTTTACCATTTTTGACGTTTGTGACCTAGGCGGCTTGCTATAATAATGAAAAAAAAATTACATTAATTTAGATTAGTTAACGCAATTTTTTTGC
>JAUELO010012890.1:0-11390 GCA_032357855.1 Amphibolips quercusostensackenii
AGACGCCTGTTACCTTGCGATGAGCTATTTGCGGCGATTGTAGACCAGGCTTTACACAACTACAAATCGACTGAAGATTCGCAGGCCCGTGTCACTTAGCAAAGCGGCTTACAGAGGTCTTCTCTAAATCATAAATACCTTTTTTCAAAAATAGCACAACTAGGTATAAATTTACAGCACAAGGTCGAATACTTTTCGGACAGACCTTCTACATCAACAATTATAATTACATTTACTTTTTTTCATATTTATGTTTAATCAAAATTATAAAATGTAATTTAAAAATTTATCATAGATATAAATAATAACACATTGCGTTTGCTTGTTTGTCTTCAGAAAAGTGCAAAAAGCATGACGCTCATTCTGAGTATAAAAATGGAAAAATAGAGGTGCATGATTGCAACGAGCAAGTCACTCCCAGGACGGAGATTTAAAATGTTACATAGTTTCCGGTGTCGGAAGCTGTCTCGCTTTGTGCTCAAGCCTGGTTCTAGTTGAAACTGATTGGCGAATGCAACTTTTACAGGACCATAAATATTTTTCACATAACCGGGGTCGTCTCGCTGCGCAACTGTAGAACCGAGAATAAACTTATCGATTAAGGCACATTAGGCTGGCCAAAAGCAATACAGTCCAGGAATATCAAAGTAGATAAATTTGTTTGCAGAAACAATTAAAATGAAATAAGTCTTTTTTGAATAAACGGGCTTGCGTGATAACTCAATATTTTACTTAAATTGAAAAAAATGTAAGGGTGATTTTCATACCTGAAAGAACAATTTTTGGAGGATCCACTTAAAAAAAGCCTTTGTCTGGACCATCCTGATATATATATATATATATATATATATATAAACTGGCGTAATGCTTTGATATGTCCTGCACAGTCTCGTATTACCTGGATGTGCAAATTCATAGTCAAATTGCAGGGTGCACGGTAAACTCTCCCGTTCGAATATTTATGAGGAAATTATTTCCGGTGAGGCTTAGCTCAATATAAACGAGAACTGCTCCTGGAATATGTCCATATATTTTCTGCTTTGAGGGCCATCCAGTATATGATTTCTTTATGAATATGTCTTAAAGTTTATTTGATAATATATTCTGATAGCATTTGAGCACTGTTTTAACTAGTTAAATATACATCAGTGAACGGAGAAAATATCGGGATTAAAAATTTCAGGAGCAATTCTTAAATCAATTTTCACAAAGCAAGGTACAAATAAAATGTGTGCTCTTTATTCATATGATCGACTGGAAATAAACTAGTAATTAATTTCATTATTTAAAATTGATCAGGCTTTGACCTGTTGTTATGCATAGATCAGATTTATCAAATTGTATAAATCAGTAAAGATACCTCGAGTACGCTTAAAGGTTAGGTAGCCTATTCATATGCCGCGCACAAAGTAGGATCAAGGACCTCAATGATGTAGGAGTATGACCCCTACCTAAGAGTATTACCCCTTCATCACAACTGACTTTATATAATCAGGAACCCAACAAGGGAGCCCTAAACTTAGTTTAGTTTAGTTCAGTTTCCTTGTCATTTTTATATACCATCATTGAATCTCTGATTCCGGTCATGAAACGTAGTAACCAGTAAGTCCGTTCAACGTTTGGCTATTACTTTAGTTTTCAGCTACTTAGTCAGCCGGCAGTTTAGTTCGGTTCTAATCATCCTTTGACCTCTACTCGTTCAGTTTTCACTTCAATTAAACGAGTAAACTAGCGAAATTTCCCAGGGAAAGCAAACCAAAATCAGTTTGGTCCATGAGTGCAACCCCTCCTTTGGATTTCATCTAGAACTTCAATCAGCAAAAGGACGTATGTGTGTAGTTTCGAAAGTGCCTTTTATTGTTTTGAAATAATTGTTTTGATCTAACTCATGTCTGTAGGAGATAATGTTCCAGTTTGATTAAGAATTGGGTCAAATTACATTTTTCCTATTTTTAGTGTTTCGTAGTTTCGGGCAGAAAGCATTATAGTTTCCATCTGGTGTCCGACTGTTCGTTCACCCGTCCGTCTATCGTACTTTTTTTAAGTAGGGAAAGTAAGGTTACAAAATAACCTTTTTTGTAGAATATTAGACTATTTTATTAAAAATATGTTTATTTTGTAAAAAATATAACTATTGCGTTAAAAAATCATCTTCTTCATCATCTTCTCCTTTTAGATTAAAAATTCATCTGTTATGGTAGGAGAGTTTTTTTTTGGACAAAATAAATTAATAATCAATTTTTCAATCATAATCTAAAATTTTGTCAATCCGTTTCTCAAAGATTTTATGTTAAAAACGTATATTATTTTTACGACACACAACAATTGTAAATTGCTTATTTGCAGCTACCAATTTTTTCTTTTAATTTAATTCCTATGCAATGTATTTGAAACAAATTTTCGAAAAATCGGTCAGATAAAAATTTTATTGGTTGAATGATTTAAAACAGAATCCAGGGATTTGACGAGTGATGGATATCGGATTCAACATGCATAAAGCAAATCGTATAAGCACACATCAGCGTTCTGCGAACCCTTCGATAAAAAAAAATATTACAAAGATCAATCATTTAAGGAGGAGAGCATTACTTCGAAAAAGATTATAATTTGAGATTGCAAAGAAGAAAACTCCTATGAAGATTTTTATGTTTTCAAGTACCATTTTTAGGGTGTGATAACCCTAGGCAAAAATCCTTATAATGTTGGTCAGATGTCGGTCCGTCCGTCGTACTTGCTTCCAAGAAGGGGAAGTGGGGTGAACTCATAACTCACAACTCACAACTCGCAACTTCCAACTCACAACTCAGGGAAGTCAAGGAACGCATGGAACTCAGAAAAGAGATAACTTACAGATCATTACTCACAGCTCAGGAAACTCAAGAAACTTAGAGAAGTAATAACTCACAGCTTACAACTTTCAAGTAAGCGAACTCAGAAAAATATTTAAATCAAGGAAGTTAAGATACTTAGGGAACTCAGAAAAGTGATAACTCTCAATTCAGGAAACTCAGGGAACTTACAGAATTCAAGAAAGTAAAGAACTTACGAAAGTGATAACTCACAGTTTACAGCTCATAAGTCACAACTCAGGAAACTCAAGGAACTTAAGGGATTTAGAAACAAGATAGCTCACAGCTCAAAACTCATAACTCAGGAAACTCAAGGAACTAAAGAAGGATAGTGAAGTGATAACTCTTAATTCAGGAAACTCAAGGAACTAAGAAAATTTATGTAACTCATAACTCACAACTCAGGAAACTCAAGGAACATAGAGAACTTAGGCAAGTAATAACTTGCAGATTAAAACTCATAACTCAGGGAGCTCAGGAAACTTAGAGAACTCAGATGAGTAGAAACTTATGATACTCAGGAAAGTGATATTTTACAGCTCATAACTCACAGTTCAGGAAACTCAAGAAACTTAGAGAAGTGATAACCTACAGCTTACAAGTTTCAACTAAGGGAACTCAGAAAAATATGTAATTTAGGAAAGTTAAGGAACTTAAGGAATTTAGGAAAGTGATAACTCTCAATCCAGGAAACTCAAGAAACTTACAGAACGCAGGGAAGTAAAGAACTTATAGATTTTACGAAAGTGCTAACTCACAGTTGACAGCTCAAAAGTTGCAATTTAGGAAAGTCAAGGGACTTGAAGAATTAAAAAAAAAGATAACTTACAGCTCACAACTCATAACTCAGAAAATTTAAGCAACTAAAGGAGCTTAGTGAAGTGATAACTTTTAAATCAGGAAACTCATGGAACATAGAGAACTCAGATGAGTAAAGGACTTGTGAAACTCAGGGAAGTTATAACTTACAAGCTCAAACTCATTAATCAGGGAACTCAAGGTACTTAGAAAGATTAGGAACGTTATTAACTTATAGAACTCAGGAAAGTAATAACTCACAGTTCACAGTTCATAAGTGACATCTCAGGAAACTCAGAAGACTTGAGAAACTTAAGGAACTTAGAGAAATGATAATTTACAGCTCAAAACTCTCAACTAAGGAAACTCAGAAAACTTATGTAAATCAGAGAAGTCAAGGAACTTAGGGAAATCAGGGAAGTCATAACTCTCAATTTAGGGAACTCAAGGAACTTGAAAAACTCAGGAAAGTGACAACTTACAACTCAGGAAGCTAAAGCAACTTAAATAACTCAGGTAAGTGATAACTTACAGCTCAAAACTCATAACTCAGGAAACTCAAGCAACTTAGGACACACAGGGAAGCAAAGAACTTATGGAAGTTAGAAAAGTGATAACTTACAAGCTCCAAACTCATAAATTAGGAAACTCAAAGAACTTAAAGAACTCAGGGAAGTCAAAGAACTTATGGACCTCAGGAAAGTGGTAACTTACAATTCACAACTCATAACTCTGAGAATGCCGAAAATTCAGGAAAATGAGGGAAGTGAAACTAGGAAAGGTGAGGTCAAATGTAGAAGTGGTGAGAAGAGGATAAAGTATATGAGAAAGAACCTAGTGTAGGAAGTAGAAACAAATATTGAATTGTGAGGAGGGGAATAAACGAAAAGTTGTGGAATGTTAGGAAAGTAGGGGACTGAAAGCATGAGAGGGGGAGTCTGGAACGACAACTCACAGCTGACAATTTATAACTCATAACTCACAGTTTAGAGAACTCAGGGAAAAGAGGAAAAATTAGCAAGTTTAAGAAAGTAGGAGGCATGTAGGGGTCAATGAGAGGGAAACGACAACAATTTTTTTTTGGGTCCCTTCTAATGGTCCACCCACATATTACGCATAGTATTTTTCTAAAATGTGTAATCCCCTCATCCACTGATGTAAGACACTCTAATTTTTACTTTGAAACTTCCTCATCCTCGAAACAAAATATCTTACTGAGATCTCATTATTAAAAATAAAACTGTATACAACTATGTAATTTTAATTAAAAATTTAACTTTTCGGCTAAAAATTTGTATATGTTATTAAAAATTTACCTTTTTAGTAAAAAATTCATATGTCTGATTAAAATTAAATTATTTTTTTTTTAAATTTAACTCATTTGTTGGAAATTTTTCTTCTTAGTTTAAAAATACATCTTTTTCTTTTTTCCTTTTTTTAACTGCAAATTTTTAATAACTGTAAATTTCAATCTCTTGCTAAAAATTAGGCTTTTTGGTTTGAAATTCATGTATTTTGTTTTTAATAATAACTTCAAATGTTTTTTAAAAATTCATCTTTTTACGATAAAAAAATTGCACTACTCCAGTAAAAAATTCTACTTTTTTGTTTAAAATCGTCTTTTTTATTCAAAAATCATATTTTCATTGTCAATGTTACAATTAAATATTTTCTTCTTTCTTCACCTAAAAATTGTTTTTAATTTAATTTTCGTTGTTGAAAATTCTTGTTTTTATTTTGCAAATGCATTTTTTTATAGTGAATGTAATATTTTTTGTTTAGGAATACAACTGTTAAAATGAAAATAAATCTTTTTGGGCTGAGGATTCAACTATTTTCTTAAAAATTTGTCTATTTTTGTTCACTTCAACCGTTATTCTTTAAAAGTTTTCAACATTTTGTATTTTAATATTAGCTGTTACATTTATCGTTAAGGACTGATCTTTTTGGTTAAATTCGACTTGCCGTGAAAATTAAACCATTTGGTTAAAAATAACATTTTTTGTTTAAAATGCATATTTTTTGTTTAAAAATTACCCATTTTAGATTAGTTTTCTTCTTTGTTAACTAAAAAAATATGGTGCTGACAATTGAACACTTTTGGTACAAATTTTATATTTTCTGGTTAAAAATGCAAATATTTAATTAAGAATTCATCTTTTTTGGTCGAAAATTAAACTTTTCTGTTAAAAGTTAAACTTTTTGGTTCAAAATTTATTCTTTTTTTGGTAAAAGGTTTATTATTTTAGTAGAAAATCCATTGGCTCATTTAAAATTTGTGCTATTTTGTTAAAAATCCATATTTTTGTAAAAAATTTACCTCTTGAGTTGAATGCAGTACCTACATTAGTTTTATTTATAACAACTTATTACCCTATTTGCGTAACAAAACTGTTTTTTTTTATTTGTAAAACATTTGTGGCTCGTGTAAAACAGTTACATAAACGTCATCTAATCAGTTAGAAAACTCTTTTTATTTTATTTTTTCAAGGGGGCGAATAGAGGTGTTAAAAATAAAAATCATGTGTGGTTCGCATTTTCATAAATTTCCTTTTTGTAATACTTGAAATTACAAATTTGTTAAATTTTGAATGTGTAAATTTAAAAATTTACATACCCAGAAAAATCTGTTTTGAAAACTGGTATAAACGCGTAAACTGACTCGGAAAATGTGAATTATTTGCAAACTTTTTAGTGGACACTATGACGCAATAAAAAGTTGAGCCAAGTTCACCGTCCACGACATGAGTTCTCCAGGTCACGCAATAGAACTCTTGCTGAAGTTCAAACTAGTCCTCTGCCTTCATCTACACGAGTTTACTGATTCAAACCCTCACAGAATGCACAATGGCTTTTGACTAACCCCGGGTTTCTGGACCTGACATTAAGCAAAGTAAACTTAACCTAAATATGAAAGTAATAAGATTATTGATTTAGATTTGCACACGTTTTAAATTTTTGCAAAACTACGAATCCTGCTGACGTTTTATTAACATTGCTGTTCACTTTTTCAGAGCTGTGATTGGCCAGAGCATCTTGCTGTGAAGACTAGTCGAACTTGATTGGCCAATCAAGTCTTTTAAAAAAAACAGGGAGGACGGAAAGCCAAAGCGGATTGGTGTAATATCCGTTATCCACATTGATATTAGGGTTTTCCAAGATTTCAATTAGTTCTCTATGTTTTCTGGAAAAAATATTGTATGTTTTTGCGATCAAGGTTTTTTGGTTAAACAAATTGCTATAATCTGTTTTATTATGATGCTTAGCTTCTGCTAATTGCGTAAGATGTTTTCGCCTGACTTTACTCTTATGTTTTTTCACACGTTGGCTCACCGCTCTCCCGGTTTCTCAAATATAGACTTTGATACAAGAGCAGCCGAAATATATACTCTCACATCATTGAGAGGTGTCTTTTTATCTTTAGGGATGTTGAGATGTTGTTTTATTTTCGCAGGTGGTTTAACCATCGTTTGAATATTGTGTTCGTTGAGAATTCTTCCTATTTTTTCTAAGATGTCTTAGACGAATGGTAGAATGGTGGTCGTTTTCTTTCTTTTTTTAGTAGGTTGTTCTGACTTGTACTTTGGTGTGTTTTTTCTTATTGCTTTATCAACTTGTTAGTGTAATTGTTCTGTATTAGAATTTTTTCAACGTTTTGTTTTTATTCTCCAAATTATCTTTATCTGTTAATTAAAAGACGTGTAATGAACAGCAATTTTCACGAAATGTCGGCAAGATTCGTAGTTTTGCACACGATTAAACTCCAAGAAACTTTCTGTAATTAAATATGAAAGCTTTTTTTAAAGATAAAACCATTAAGGGAAGCATCCACACATGACGCGACGCTTTCTTTAGTATTTTTTACTTATCTCCTTGCCACCAACTCTTTTGTCGCTTTGTGAGATTTCAGTGAAGCCCCACCACCCTTTACATTGCTATTTGATTGCAACTTTGACTATTAATTTTTCTGAAAAGTCAGACTTGAATTATTCCATTTTTTATTTGAAATGTATCTTTTTTAGGTAAAAGTTTAACTACTTGTCTTAAAATTTATTGATTACGTCAAAAATTCGTCTTCTTGGTAGAAAACATTCATATTTTTGGTTGAATATCCATCTCTCTCGGTTTATAATTCAACTGTTTGTTTATTTTTTTTATTGTTTCAAAATTAACTTTGAGATTAAAAGTTGAATTTTTTTGTAAAATATTTGTTTCTGTAGTATAAATTTTTAACCGATTGGTTTAAAATTCAACTATTTGGTTGAAAGTTCAGTTTTTAGTTAGTTAAGCTAAGTTTAGTTAGTTTGAAATTTTTGTCTTTCTTGATTGATTCTTGAAATTGAAGGATTGATTCTTGAAATGAATTTTTTTTTTAGAAAATATAACCAATTATTTGAAAGTGAATTTTTTTGAATTAAAAATTTATGTATTTTGTTAACAATTCTTTTTTTTATATTATTCTCTATGATCCAAATGTTCAATATTCAGATACAAATTATTTTGTTATGTTTGAATATTGGTCTTTTTTAATTTAGAATATAACGATTTGTCTGAAAATTCACACATTATGTTGAAAATTCGTCTTTTTGGTAAAAAATATTTATTTTCTTGGCAGAAATTTTCTTTCTTTTGGTAGGAAATTTAACTATTAGATTAAAAGTTAAGTTCTGAGTTCAAAATTGATACTGTTAGGTCAAAAACTTTATTGTTTTGTGAAAAATTCGTCTTTTTGACTCAAAATTAAAAAATTCAGTTCAAAGTTGTTGTTTTTTTTGACTGAAAAATCTTTTATTGTTGAAAATTCATGTCTTTTTGTTGTGAATCTTTCTTTTTGAACTGCAGATTGAAATGTTTTTTAGAAAAATTTAACTACTTTTTGAAAAATGATCTTTTTTATCGAATAATCATGTTCTCGGGTTTAAAATTCATGTATTTTCTTATAAATTTTTTTCTTTTTTATTCATCTTCTTTTTTGAAGATTTAAATACTTAGATACAAATAATTTTGTTATGGTTGGAAATTGATCTTTTTAATATTAAAAATTGAACTACTTGGTTGAAAATTTATGGGTTACGCTAAAAATTCGTCTTTTTTGATAGAAAATAATATTACTTTGGTCAAAAATTCATCTCTATTGGTTCAATATTCAACTATTTATCTGAAGTTCCACTTTTTTGTTATAAATACATATTTTTTAATCAAAAGTAAAACCGTTGACTTGAGAATTCAACTTCTTAGTAGTGAATTCATCTTTTGGACTCGAAAATTCAAGAACTTGATTAAACAGTTTTTTCTTTCTTGACGGGAACGTTTTTGTTGACAGAAATCTTATCTTTGTTAACGTAAATTTGTCTTTTTAATTTGCAAATTTAATATTTCACCAAAAATTTAACTACTGGCCTAACAAAAAACTATTTTATTGAAAATTTATGTTTTTAGGTTAAAAATTCAACATATGCTTGGTTAAAATGTTTTACTAATTTGTTAAAAATTCTTTCAAATTTTTTCGAGATTTATCTTTTGACTTCTAACTTTATCGCCGGTTGAAAATTTAGCTATTTTGATGATTTTTTTTTTGAAAATTGATTTTTCTGACTAAAAATTTAACTATACCATATTTGGTTTAAAATTGACCTTTTTTAGTTAAAGAATTGATTTTCTTGGCTAGAAAAACATCCCTTTTGGTTAAAGATTCAATTGCTTGGTTGAAAGTTTTCTTTTTTTTTTGGTTGAAGATTCTACTATTTTGTTATAAATTAGTTCTTTAGGGTTAAATTTCAATATTTGTTATATTGATTAAAAATCTTTTTTGTTTGCATATAAGCAATCCCAGGTTTCGTTAAAAAATCATTTGTTTTAGCTGAAGGTGTATTATCAAAGCTTAAATTTGAACAGTTTATTCGTAAATTACATTTTTCTCGAAAATTCGTATTTTTGAAAACAAAAAAAATTTTTTCATTAATGGAATAAAAGTGTATTTTTGTCGAAAAATAATATTCTTAATTAAGAATTGATCCTATCTTAAAAAAGAAAATTAATTTTTTTGGTTGAAATCTCATCTGTTTTGCTGGGTATTGAATTATTTTGTTAAAAATCCATATTTTTTGATTATAAATTCAACAATTTCGTAGAGGATTAGGCAATGTGGTTTAAAATGAACTTTTTTATTGAAAATTCACATCTTTGGTTAAATATTCAACTATTTATTTAAAAATTAAAATATTTTATTTTCGGCTTACAATTTTTTCTTTATAATGTAAAAATTAAATTATTTATTAAAAATTGTATATTTCTTGTTTGAAATGAATATATTCTGTTTAAAATTGGTGTTTTCGTAAAAATTTAATCTTTTGGTGTAATATTTATCTATATTATGTGTTAAAAATTCAACTATATGGTTAAAATGTAACTATTATTTTAAAAGTTGAATTATTATTTGAAAAGACAATTACGATGTTAGAAATTCGCCCTTTTGGTTTAAAATTATTTTTTTTCTGGTAAAAAAATAACTTTTCTAGGTTGAAAATAAAACTATTGTCTGAAAAATTCGTCATATTGTCATAAAAATGTAACTATTCGGTTAAAATTTCTACTATTCTGTTGAAAATTCGTATTTTTTGCCTAAAATTTTAAATATTTGATTACTAAGGTAACTGTTTTGATGAAAATTGATATTGTTGTTTAAATATTTATTTTTTGTAAATGCAATATGTTTGGACGAATATGTGACTCATATTTAAAAAAATCTAAAGGCCTTTTTACTTTTTAAGAAAATCCTATTTTTGAACCACCCTTATGCAGCTATATTGATGTTATTTTTTTACACTAGAAGTATTCTTATCTTACTAAAAAAATTCTAATTCGAGAGCATAACAAATTAGCTAAATAAATTATCCTGCTGTTTGTTTGTGTTGTTGGCTCTTTAATTATGCTTTGAGGTAGATTTTTGCTCTCTAATTAAACTCCAATTTCAATACACTCAAAGCTTCATAATATTACACTGTGAGAAAGCTCATTACTTAGTTGTTCACCTATCGTAATTAAAAGC
The DNA here is from genome assembly GCA_032357855.1 of Amphibolips quercusostensackenii. Taxonomy (NCBI): domain Eukaryota; kingdom Metazoa; phylum Arthropoda; class Insecta; order Hymenoptera; family Cynipidae; genus Amphibolips; species Amphibolips quercusostensackenii. Next base: position 10,696 of record JAUELO010012890.1, read on the forward strand.
TTTATGTAATTAGTTACTGGGTTCCTGCTATTATTAAGAAAAACCACTTCCAAAATAATAAAATTAACTTAAAAAATCATTTCTGAGAGATTCAAATTTTAAAGTGTGAACTTTCCCTAAGACATTAAACGATGACTGCCAAAATACAGCATGTATATAAAAAAAACTTTAGACTAAGAGAAGACAAATTGTACATATGAAGAAAAGATGTTAATTTTGCAAGATGTAATATTATTTGCAAGATGTTTTTTCATTTACATTGCAAATTACTTTATTTAAAAATACATTACCTCTTCCATGAATTCTGCAGTCAGTTGTATTTCTGAGAAATAACTTTCTCTTTATGCAAGATACCTAAATTTCATCAGAATAAATGTATGAATATAAATAAAAATCCGTCTGCTTATTCGTTGTATTTTTTTCACTGTAGGAAAAGTGAGGAGAAAATAAGGATATGAAGTTAGAGAAAATAGGGGGCGTGAGTGGCGTGGAACTAACGGTAGTGTGACGAGGTAAGGGTGGGGAAGTGGGATAAAGTCAGTGGTGGGATAGCACGTGAAGACGAGGGGTTAGAAAGTGAAGAGGGTTGGGAGACGTAAAGGAAAAATAATGATAATAATTTTTTTTTTAATTAAAGGGAGCGAAAGTAAGGGGAGTAATGACATGGGTATAGAAAGTGGGAAATGGAATTATTA
>JAUELO010012912.1:0-11388 GCA_032357855.1 Amphibolips quercusostensackenii
GAATGTCATTCAGGTATGTGAGAGTGAGATGTTTCCAAGGTAACCTTAAATTTTTGTCAATCACATGTTGGAATTATGAGAGAATTTTTCATCCTCGAACATCTGCCCAGAGCCTCTTCCGACATTAAATTATGTCGGCAGAGGTCAAAGTGAGGGATTATGAGTTACTTAAGTCACTCGTTAAGAAAAAAATTCTCACAGTCCACAAGTCGACTCTTGGCACATTCGCACTGTCATACCTGGTAGGGATACCGGAATCGATTCCGATTCTTCAAAGGAATCGATTCCTTGCGCTCGAGAATCGATTCTCCAGCGCAAAATCGACATCGATGCTCTCTTTTCACGTTGGATTCCAGTGCGCCCGGTCGCGCCAGATTTTTGCTTTTACCTGCATCCACATGCATCAACTTGCATTCGCGGCATCTGCGTCTTTTTGATTTTTTATAATAAAGTAATCGCAGTGATGTTTAATTTTGCTGCCTTTTTTTAATTCAAAATTTCCAAAATATTCATACTTTTTTTTAAATTTACAAAAATTTTAATAATTTAACAGATTTTTAAACTTTGAAAAATTTCCAATAGTTTCCAAAATTTTGAAATTTTTTTAAACTTTTCAACAAAATTTCAAAATATTATCAATATTTCCAAAAGTTTTGAAAATTTTTCAAAATTTTCATAATTTCTAAACTTTTTTAAACAAATTTTAAACATTCAAAAAATTTGCAAAATTGTTCAAAATTTTCCCAAAATTTTAATAATTCCTAAACTTTTTTAAAAAATTTCAAACATTCAAAAAATTTCCAAAATTATTTAAAAATTTTCAAAATATTGAAACTTTTTTAAAATTTCAAAAAATTTTAATAATTCAAGATCTTCAAACTTTAACAAAATTCCAAAAGCTTCTCACATTTCCAAAATTTTTGAAACTTTTCAACAAAATTTCAAAAAATTATGAATATTTCCAAAAGTTTTCAAGATTTTAAAATTGCTTCAAGATTTCAAACTTTTTGAAAATTTCCAAAAATTTTAATAATTTCAAAAATTTTCAAACCTAAAAAAAAATTTTTTAATTTTCTAAAAATTTTCCTAATTTCCAAAATTTTTTAAAAAATTTGAAACTTTCAAGAAATTTCCAAAATTATGCAAATTTCCAAAATATTCAAAATTGTAATAATTTCTAAACTTTTTAAAAAAATTTTAAACTTTCACAAAATTTCCAAAATTGTTCAAAATTTCCAGAATATTCAAAATTTCCAAAATATTAAAAATTTTTTAAAAATTGTAATAATTTCCAAACTTTTTAAACAGTTTAAAACTTTGACAAAATTTACAAAATTGTTCAAGATTTCTAAAATTTTCAAACTTTTTTAAAGTTTCCAAAAATTTCAATAATTTAAAAAATCTTTTACTTTAAAAAATTTCCAAGTTTTATAAATTTCTAACATTTTTCAAACTTTTCAACAAAATTGCAAAAAATTATCAATATTTCCAAATTTTGAAAATTTCCAACAATTTTGAAAATTTTTAACTTCAAAAATTCCCAAAATTTTTTTTTTAATTTCAAAAATTTTTAAGCTTTCACAAAAATTTCAAAACATTCTAAAAATTTAAATAATTTCCAAAATTGTTCAAAATTTCCAAAATATTTAAAATTTTCCAAAAATTTTAATAATTTCCGAACTTTTTTAAAAAATTAAAACTTTTAAAAAATTTTCAAAATTCCCAAAATATTCCAAATTTTCCAAAAATTTTAATAATTTTCAAACTTTTAAAATTCCCAAAAATTTTAATAATTTAAAAGATATTTAAGTTTTAAAAAATTTGCAAAATTTTTCAAACTTTTCAACAAAATTAAAAAAAATTACCAATATTTTCAAGTTGCAAAAGTATTTAAACTCAAAAAAAATTCTAAATTTTCTAAAAATGTTAATAATTTCAAAAAAAAAAATCTAAGATTTCAAGGAATTTCCGAAATTGTTCAAAATTTCTAAAATATTCAAATTTTTTTTTAATTTCCAAAAATTTAAATAATTGAAGATCTTTCAACTTTAAAAAATTTCTAAAAGTTTAAAAAACAGCCCAAATTTTTTGAACTTTTCAAAAAAATTTCAAAGAATTATCAATATTTTCAAAAGTTTTAAAAGTTTTTGAACTCAAAAAAAATTCAAAATTTTCTAAAAATGTTAATAATTTCCAAAATTTAAAAAAAAATTCTAAGCTTTCAAGAAATTTCCGAAATTGTTCAAAATTTCTAAAATATTCAAATTTTTTTTAATTTTCAAAAATTGAAATAATTTAAGATCTTTCAACTTTGAAAAATTTCTAAAAGTTTCCAACACAACCAAAATTTTTTGAACTTTTTAAAAAAATTTCAAAAAATTATCAATAATTCCAAAAATTTTCAAAATTTCTAAAATTGTTGAAAATTTTCAAAATATTTAAACTTTCCTAAATATTCAAAATTTTCCAAAAATTTAATAATTTCTAAACTTTTTAAAAAAGTTTGAAACTTTCAAAAAATTTCCAAAATCGTTCAAAATTTCGAAAATATTTAAACTTTTTTAAAATTTTCAAAAATTTTAATAATTTAATAAATCTTTAAACTTTAAAAAATTTCTAAAAGTTTCATAAATTTCCAATATTTTTTAAACTTTTCAACAAAATTTCAAAAAAATTATCAATATTTCCAAGTTTTTAAAATTTCCAAAAATGTTTCAAAATTTTTAACTTTTTAATAATGTCCAAAACTTTTTAAAATTTTAAAAATTTTCAAACTTTCAAAAGAATCTCAAAATTTTCTAAAACATTTAATAATTTTCAAATTTTTTAAAAAAATTTGAAAATTTCTACAATTGTTAAAAATTTCCATAAAATTCAAAATTTTGCAAAAATTTTAATAATCTCTAAACTTTTAAACAAAATTTTAAACTTTAAAAAAATTTCCGAAATTGTTTGAAATTTACAAAATATTCCAAATTTTTTTAAAATTTCGAAAATTTTGATAATTCAAGATCCTTAAACTTAAAAAAATTTTTAAGTTTTCAACATTTCCAAAATTTTTTAAACTTTTCAACAAAATTTCAGAAAATGATCAATATTACCAAAAGTTCTCAAAATTTCCAAAATTTTTTTAAGATTTAAAAATTTCTTTTAATTTTTAAAAATTTTAATAATTTCAAAAATTTTCAAACTCAGAAAAATTTCAAAATTTTCTAAAAATTTTAATAATTTCCAAACTTAAAAAAAAATAGATACTTTCAAGAAATTTCCAAAATTGTTAAAAATTTCAAAAATTTTAAAAAATTTTTAATAATTTCCAATTTTTTTTTTTTAAATTTGAAACTTTTAAATAATTTTCAAAATTTCCAAAATTTTCAAAATTTCCAAAATATTCAAAATTTTCCAAAAATTTTGAAATTTCAAAACTTTTCAAAAAAGCTTAAAACTTTAAAAAAATTTCCAAAATTGTTCAAAATTTCCAAAATATTCAAAATATTCCAAAAATTTTAATAATTTCCAAACTTTTCTAAAAAATTTGAAGCTTTAAAAAAATTTACAAAATTGTTCAACATTTTCAAAATGTTCGAAATTTTTTTTAATTTCAAAAAGTTTAAATAATTTAAAAGATTTTTAAAAGAAAAAAGAACGTTCATTTCTAAGATAGAAATTAATTTGTATATCAATTTCTAAAGCTGAAGTAAATCTCCACATTGTTTCGTAAGTGCAAAGAATTATTTACATCATCTTTACCAAAGTCGAAGTGAATTTTGGAATTTAAGGTCTTCAATATTTCATATTGTTAAATTATTATAATCTGAACTGCGAAAGATCCGACATTGTTACTGTGCGATAAAAAAATATTAACAAACTTGCTTTAATATAAAATGTATGTGTGGTAATAGTTAGCTTGTTGTTTGCTAGGTGTTTTTGAGGAAAAATTAATTCCTGAGGGATAATTTAATAATTTTAGGCGCAGCCCTAATTTTGAGTTTAAAATATTAATATTATGTCAAAATTAAACGTAATATACAAATTTTTAAATAATTACTGTTTATTAATTCTTGACCAAATTATTAATGATAATTGATAATAACTATTACATTTGATTATTTGATAATCTTAGTTAACATTATTTAATTGTTCATCTCAATTGAAATTAATGAATCCAAATTAAATTTAAAATAATGGCGGGCTTTTTTAAATGTGTGGGAATCAATGGAATCGATTCTAGAATCGATTCTTTCCGTCGATTCTTCGATTCCTGGAATCGAAATTTTTTTTGGGAATCAAAGAATCGAAAATCGATTTTCGACGTCGATTCCGGAACCCTTATACCTGGCCACACCTTACAAATCCTCGTTTTGGTGAAATTCTAGGCATTATAAATTCCTTTTAGGCTCTTCTCAATTTTGAACACATTCACAATAGTAAACATAACAATAGGTTGTGTTTACTGTTTACACTTGCAACAGTTAGCGGCGATATTGATTCGCTCATTAATTGAAAAACTACGTTACTCAAACTGAATTACTTCCGAAAAGTCGCTTAACCAATCAGATTTTTCCGCAAAAATTCAAAAAACAGACTTTTCAAACAAAACAAAAAAATACTCAAACTTATTTTAAAAAACTTTCCTTTCGAAATTACATTCATTTTTTAGTGCTCTTCTAATTTAATTGTGAAAAAAAAAGATTTAAAATTATGCAACAACCCCATTCTACTCTTTGGTTTGAAATTAATTTTTTTGTTGAAAATTCATATTTCTTAATTAAAATGTATGTGAGATTTTTGTGACTGCAACTTTTGAAGAAAAGGATAGATACTAAGGTACAAAAACAATTACATAATTAAGTATCAAAAATTACACGTGCATAATTTGTAAAAATATTAATTTTACATTTTAATTTATTCTCCATAAGAAAATATTGATTAATTTGTGTCCGATTAAAAAATTTTATTCAGATAATTTGTTAATCTTGTTTGAAATCTACTAAAAATAATGCTTTTAACTTACGGATCTCTTAACAACAAAAATGTTATATTTTTTTTAATGATATAACTTTTCAAATTTTGGTCTAATAAAAAAATTTAATTAAAATAATTTCGAAATATATTTAATATCTAGTGAAAGTTTTGAGTAAAATTTTTTAATCTATCAGAAAAATAAATTATTCTATATTTAGAAAATTTTGAAAATTTAAAAAAGTATACATTTTTTAATTTCATTAAAAATTAAGAATTGCAGTAGATGAATTTTCAAACCAAAAAGACAAATTTGCAATAAAATAGTTGAGTACTCAACCAAAACAGATTAATTTTTAACCAAGCAAGAAAAACCAAACTCTTATCAAACTAAATGAATATTTAAACCAAGAAGATAAATTTCTAACAAAATAGTTAAATCTTAATCCAAAAAGATTTATTTTCAATTAAGCAAAAAGATCAAATTTTTACCAAACGAGATGAATTTTCAAACGACAAAGATAAATTTTCAACAAAATAGTTGAATCCTCAACCAAAACAGATTAATTTATAACCAAAAAAAATATCAAATTTTTACCAAGCGAAATTAATTTTGAGAACAAAAAGACGAATTTTCAACAAATTAGTTGAATCCCCAAATAAGACAGATGAATTCTTAGCCAGGCAAAAGAAAACAAATTTTTACCAAACGAGATAAATTTCCAAACGAAGACGAATTTTCGACTACATAATTGAATCGTCATACAAAGCAAGTTAATTTTCAAGCAGGTAAAAAAAATTGAATTTTTGCCAAACATCATGAATTTTCAAACCAAAAAGACGAATTTTTAACAAAATATTTGAATCTTCACCCAAAACAGTTTAATTTTTAACTAATCGAAAAAAATTAAATTTATACAAAGTTAAGTGAACTTTTGAACAGAAAAGAGCAATTTGCAGCCAAATAGATAAATTCTGAACTGAAAAAGTTTAATTTTTAACCAAGAAACAAAATTAAATTTTTACTATAGTCAATTAATTTTAAAAACAAAAAGACGAATTTGCAACAGACTAGCTGAACCTTTACCCAAAAAAGAATAATTTTTGACCAGACCAAATGTTAAATTATTACCAAACAAAATGAATTTTTAAATTAAAAAGCCAAATTTTTAATAAAATAGTTGAATTCTTAACCAAAAAAGAATTATTTTTAAGCAGGCCCAAAGGGTCAAATTTTCACCAAACGAGAAGAATTTTTAACAAAATAGTTAAATTCTCAACTAAAAAATTTTATTTTTTCATCAAACAGAAAAGATCTAATTTTTACTAAACTGAATGAATTTTCAAACCAAGGCAATTTTTCGACTATCCAGCTAAATCCTCTACTTAAGAAGAATAATTTTTAATCAGGCCTAAAAGATCAAATTTTCACCGAACGAGAAGAATTTTCAACAAAATAGTTGAATCCTCAATCAAAAAAGATTTATTTTTAAAGAAGCAAAAAAGATCAAATTTATACCAAACTAAATGCATTTTCAAAACAAAAAGAAGAATTTTCAACAAAATAGTTAAATCCTCAACTAAAAAATTTTAATTTTCAATCCAACAAAGAAGATCAAATTTTTACCAAACTCATTAAATTTTTAAACCATAAAGATAAATTTTCCACAAAATAGATGAATCCTCAACCAAAAAAGATTAATCATCAGGCAGACTAAAAAGATCCAATTTTCATTAAACTAAATGAATTTTCAACCCAAAGAGACAAATTTTTAACAAAATTGTCGAACCCTTAACCAAAAATAATAAATTTTTAACATAAAAAAAATATCAAATTTTTATCAAACTAAATTAATTTCAATAACGAAAAGACGAATTTTGAACAAAATAGTTGAATTCTCAACTAAAAAATTTTAATTTTTAATCATTTCAAAAACATCAAATTTTACTAAACTTAATAAAATTCCAAGCAAAAAAGACAAATTTGTAACCAAAATAGTCCAATTTTTATCCAAAACGGATTAATTTTTAAAAAAGCAGAAAAAATCCAATTTGTAAGCAACTAAATATATTTCCAAACCAAAAAGACAAATTTTTGACAAAATATTTAAATCCTCAAGCAAAAAAAAATTAAATTTTAAACAAGAAAAATGATTAATTTTTTACTACACTAAATCAATTTAAAGAAAAGACTGATTTCCAAAAAAATATTTTAACCTTTAACCAAAAAAGTTTGATGTGAGCCAAAAAAAAAAAAATATCAAATTTTTTCCAAGCGAGTCGAATTTCCAACAAAATAGTTGAAACCCCAACTAAAAAATTTTTATTTTCAATTAATCAAAAAAGATCCAATTTCACCAAACTTAATTAATTTTAAATACAAAAACACGAATTTTCAACAAAATAATTAAATTCTCAACCAAAATGGGTTAATTTTTAATCAGGAAAAAAGATCAATTTTACATGAAACCAAATGAATTCTTAAACCAAAAAGACAACTTTTCAGCAAAAATATTTAAATCCTTAACCAAAACAGATTAATTTTTAACCTAAAAAAAAATTAAACTTTATCAAACTGAATTAATTTTAAAAACAAAAAGACGAATTTTCAACAAAATAGTTAAGTCCTCAACTAAAAAATTTGTTTTTTATTTAATGAAAAAAGATTACAGTTTAGCAATCTGAATTAATTTTAAATACAAAAAGACGAATCTTCAATGAAATAATTAAACTCTGACCAAAAAAGGTTAATTTTTGATCATGCAAAAAAATAAAAATTTCAATAAACTAAATGAATTTTTAAACCAAAAAGAGGAATTTTCAATAAAATATATGAATCCTCGACCAAAACAGAATAATTTTCAACCAAAAAAAACATCAAATTTTTACGAAACTAAATTAATTTTAAATACAAAAAAACAAATCTTTAACAAAGTAATTGAATTCCGAACCGAAAAAGGGTTCATTTTTAATCAGCCAAAAAAGATCAAATTTTTACGAAACAAAATAAATTTTCAAAACAAAGAGACAAATTTTCAAGAAATAGTTGAATCCTTAAGCAAAACAGATTAATTTTTAACCTAGAAAAAGAATCAAATTTTTACCAAACTAACTTAATTTTAAATATAAAAAGACAAATTTTGAACAAAATAGTTGAACCCTTAACTACAAAGTTTTAACTTTTAATCAACCGAAAAAAAAATTTACCAAACTAAACAAATTTTCAAACTAAAAAGATAAGTTTTAAACAAAATAGTTGAATCCTTAACCAAAACGAATTAATTTTTGACCAAGCAAAAACGATCAAATTTGTATGAAACTAAATTAATTTCCAAACCAAACAAAAGCGAATTTTCAACAAAATATTTTAATCCTTAACGAAAGCAGATTAATTTTTTACCTAGAAAAAAATAAAATTGTTATCAAACCAAATAAATTTTTTTAAAAAGACGTATTTTACACAAAATAGTTAAATCCTCAACCAAAAAGGTTCATTTTCGATCAGGATAAAATATCAAATTCCTACAAAACTGAATAAATTTTCAAGCAAAAGAGACCATTTTTCAACAAAACAGTTGGATCCTCAACAAAAACAGAATATTTTTTTTAACAAAAAAAAATCTAATTTTTACTTAACTAAATTAATTTTTAAAACAAAAAGACGAATTTTCAACAGAATAATTAAATCCTCAAACAAAACAGGTTAATTTAAAAAAAAAACTTTTACCAAACTTAATTGATTTTAAAAACAAAAAGAGGAATTTTCAACCAAATAGTTGAACCCTTAACTATAAATTTTTAACTTTCAATCAACCAGAAAAAAATTTCACCAAACTAAAAGAATTTTCAAACCAAAAATAAAAGTTTTAAACAAAATATTTAAATCCTAACCAAAACAGATTAATTTTTTACCTAAAAAAAAAAATTAAATTTTTTATCAAACTGAATTAATTTTAAAAACAAAAAGACGATTTTTTATTAAAATAGTTAAATCCTCAACTAAAAAATTTCTATTTTCATCTAAATAAAAAAGATCAAATTTTATCAATCTGGATTAATTTTAAATACAAAAAAACAAATTTTCAACAAAATAGTTGAACTCTCAACTGAAAAATTTTAACTTTTAATCATAAAAAAAAATTACCAAACTAAACGAATATTCAAACCAAAAAGACAAGTTTTAAATAAAGTAGTTGAATCCTCAACCAAAACGAATTAAGTTTTGACCCAGCAAAAACAATCAAATTTTCATGAAACTAAATGAATTTCCAAACAAACAAAAAACCAATTTTTAACAAAATATTTAAATCCTCAACAAAAGCAGATTAATTTTTTACCTAGAAAAAAATTTAATTTTTATCAAACTAAATTAATTTAAAAAAAAAGACGTATTTTCCACAAAATAGTTAAATCCTCAACCAAAAAAGGTTCATTTTTGATTAGGCTAGAAACATCAAATTCTTACAAAACTGAATAAATTTCAAGCAAAGGAGACAATTTTTTAACAAAATAGTTTAATTCTCAACCAAAACAGAATGATTTTCAACAAGAAAATCTAATTTTTACAAGACTAAATTGATTTTTAAAACAAAGAGACGAATTTTCAACAAAATAGTTAAATCCTTAACCAAAACAGGTAAATTTTCAACCTAGAAAAAAATATCATATTTTTACCGAACTAAATTAATTTTAAAAACAAAAAGAGGAATTTTTAACAAAATAGGTAAACCCTCAACTACAAATTTTTAACTTTCAATCAACCAAAAAAAAAAATTTACCAAACTGAACGGATTTTCAAACCAAAAAAACAAGTTTTAAACAAAATATTTAAATACTCAACCAAAACAGATTAATTTTTTTCTTAGAAAAATAAAATCAAATTTTTTATCAAACTGAATGAATTTTAAAAACAAAAAGACGAATTTTGAATAAAATAGTTGAATTTTTAACTTAAAAATTTCTATTTTTATTTAATAAAAAAAAATCAAATTTTATTAAACTAAATTTATTTTAAATACAAAAAGACGAATTCTCTAAAAAGATTGAAATTCTCAACCAAAAAGGTTTAATTGTTAATCATGCAAAAAAGATCAAATTCTTACGAAACTAAATGAATTTTTAAGCAAAAGAGACAATTTTTCAACAGAACAGTTGAATCCTCAACCAAAATATTTTAATTTATACCGTGAAAAATATATCAAATTTTTACTAAACTAAATTAATTTTAAAAATAAAAAGACGAATTTTAACAAAATAGTTGAATCTTTAACCAAAAAAAGGTTAATTCTTAAGCAGGCTAGAAAGACCACATTTTTACGTAACTAAAAAAATTTTCAAACCAAAGAGACAAATTAAAAAAAAAGTTGAATCCTCAACCAAAACAGGTTGATTTTTAACCTAGAAAAAAATATTATACTTTTACCAAACTAAATTAATTTGAAGAACAAAAAGAAAAATTTTCAACAAAATGCTTAAATCCTCAACCAAAATAGGTTAATTTATACCTAGAAAAAAATATCAAATTTTCACCAAGCTAAATCAATTTTAAAAACAAAAAGACAAATTTTCAACAGAATTGCTAAACACTCAAATAAAAAATTTTAACTTTCAATTAGGCAAAAAAAATATTACCAAACTAAACGAATTTTTAAACCAAAAAACAAGTTTTAAACAAAAAAGTTGAATCCTCAACCAAAACAGCTTAATTTTTGACCAAGCCAAAACGATCAAATTTTTATAAAACTAAATGAATTTCTAAACCAAGAAGACAATTTTTCAACAATATATTTAAATCCTCAACCAAAACAGATTAATTTTTTACCTAGAAAAAAAATGTAATTTTTATGAAACTAAATGAACTTTAAAAACAAAAAGACAAATTTTCAACAAAATAGTTAAATCCTCAACCAAAAAAAGGTTAATTTTTAATCAGGCTTAAAGATAAAATTTTTACAAAACTAAATAAATTTTTAAAACAAAGAGACAAATTTTCAAGAAAATAGTTTAATCCTCAACCAAAACAGATTAATTTTTAACCTAGAAGAAATATCAAATTTTTACCAAACTAAAATCATTTTAGAAACAAAAATACGAATTTTAAACAAAATAGTTGAACCCTCAACTAAAAAATTTCAACTTTTAATCAACCAAAAAAAAAATTTACCAAACCAAACGAATTTTCAAACCAGAGAGACAAGTTTTAAACAAAATACTTAAATCTTTAACCAAAACCAAATATTTTTTGACCGAGCAAAAGCGATCAAATTTTTATAAAACTAAATGAATTTACAAACAAAAAAAAAACAATTTTCAAAAAAATATTTAAATCATCAACGAAAGCAGATTAATTTCCTTCATATGAAAAGAGGTAACCTCCATCTTGTGTCAGATTGTGGGATAGCAGAATGCGACTACATGGTTGTAGTA
>JAUELO010012924.1:0-11388 GCA_032357855.1 Amphibolips quercusostensackenii
CGCTAAGAATTTTCTCAAACCCTAACGCATGAGACCACGCTGTCATAGAAAAATGTTTTCCAGATCTTACTGCGATGTAAGTAGGTCCAAAATAGGCGACTCCTTTTTTTTCTTAGATGATTTTCCTTGATTTCGATTGCAGCACAAACTAAAGAAATTAATTTATGCGATAGAGCAATGACCCAGCCATGGCTGGCAAGTGTCACGCGGTATTGGACACTCATAAGAAGCGGGCTCTGTGTATTGGCAGCTGAAAAGATTTTAAAAATTCTAAAGAATTCAAACGAAAAGAATGGGGTAAATTTTAATTTTCAAATTGTTTGTATACCTGTGATTTTAGTTATGATACGAGATTTATTATCCTGGCTAATAGAATAAACGCGCATTGTACCTAACAATGACGCTAATTCTTCCAGGTTATGGATAGTAGCGCTTGCGAAGCGCGAAACGACGTGGTTCTTTTGAAGATCAGTTCGGGCTTTGGCGAGTTTCACTAAAATAGTAACAACGTGTTTTTCCCTTTAGTTGAATCGTATCGGCGCGAAATCAGTTGTGAATAAGTGCTACTTCTGCTGATATCAAAAACGTACTCTGTTTAAAAAATTTTGGGTGAATTATTTAGAGGCTAGACGAAGTTGTCATTAGCAGTCCCACGTCTATCATCTGCAGCTTAACCATGAGTGCATATTAAAGCTATCACTCGAAGCATGTATATTTTAACTTCTTTTCTAACTTTCGGTGACTCTATTAATAATTCTTCTAGAGCTTTTGCATTTTTGCATTTCTTTCTGTTCCGTGACGCATTTTTTCTAATTTTTGCACACTGTTTTGTAATTCTGTCTTCAGATTCTCAAGCCGCTTTCCTTCAGCATCTGAAAGAAGATTACCTTTGCATCTCGCTTCGAGAAGATCGATTTTTTTGCAAAGCAAATCGATTTTACTTTTAGTTTATATTGGGCTAGCGTTTCCTTTTTCTATAAATCAAAACCGCATTATTTTAAAATGAAACAGTACGTGTTTCAATATTGTCTTGACGTGGATTATTTTGAAATGCCGCATTTTTAGTGGTTGCAGTTGACGGCGCAGTTTGTTTTGGCGACTTCGCAGATGCCTCAAATAAACTATTTTGTTGAAATCTTAAGCATTTTGCTAAAAACTCATCCGTGTTCGTTTAAAATACAAATTTTTTGTGGATCTTTTGTTTATTTATAAATTAAACTGTCTTTCAGAAAATTCAATTTTGTTAAAAATACAACTAGGGATTTCATAAGATATAATAGTTTTTGAAATTTTCAAAAAAAAATTTAGCGTCTCCGAAGGCGGGCCGGGGATGACCAGAGGAAACTTTAGATGAATGTACTCATTTTCTCATGTATTACTACACTGCCGAAGGCTAGTGCCCTCATTTGTACACGATACAAACCAGCTATGCCTTTTTCAATTCTAGTTTTTTTCCCTATACTTACCTTCCATTTATCAAAGTTGGGCGGGTCTAACGTTATAACAGGTCTCTCCATCTTGTGACGATTGGCTATTCATTTTAGACATGATTTGTACTCGCAAAATGTATTCCGCGCATTAAGTTGGCAGTTAGGCGTGGCTTTTAAACAATAATTAATAAAGAGAATAGAGTAGCTTCGGCATGTCTTAAAATTTTTGTTGACAAAACGTATCCTTCGGGTAAAGGTCAAGGTAAAATTTGAGGCAATGAATGGAGACTGGGTGTCTAGAATGCTAGAGGGGTCAATGATTTCAAGCAAAGACAATAACAGAAAACAATGCACAAAAGAAAGCTAGATATTTTAGGTGTACTTGAAATCACAATTCTGATAAGAACTCAGTCTGATTATGAATGAAAGAGCAACGCAGCATGTCATAGGGTATGTATTTGTATCTTCTAGATTGTTGTGTGTTAGAATGAAAGTGAAAATCAGAAGACTAATTATCATAGCGTGTTACACTTTAGTTGATTGTGAAAGGAGTGGGATAAAAGACGCCTTTTGGGGTACTTTAAATGATACCATAGGCACTTGCAATTATAAAAAAAGAATCATTTTACTGGGAGATATGACTGGATGAGTTTGAGTTTAACGCTCAGGCACGGAAAGGGTGCTAGGTAATTTCGGAGATCAAAAAAAGAAATAGAAACGGCAACAGATTGGGTAGCTTATGCTTAAAGAAGGGCTTGTTCACTAGAAATACTTGGTTTATACATAATAATATCCACTTGCACACCTGATTCAGACGCGATAACTACAGTATGATTGACTTTATTGATGCGGCTGAATGATAAAAAGAGCTAGTAAGAGTTACAAGAGTTATGAGAGGTTCTAAATAAGAAACTTTTTAGTCTTAAAAAACAGCTTAGGTCAAAGATGGCGCAGAAAAAAACTAAAAAGACGAAAGAGATGCGAAGCAAGATAGAGAATTGACAGAAAAAAGCGAATAAAACTTACAAATAAAATCGATGAACGCCTAGATAGAACTACTTGAGAGACGCTAATTCACAATTAAGATATAGAGAGTGAATGTAAACTGTTCCCGGAAATCACCGTTAGGAGTACAAGTAAAGTGTGTCGCACTGCTATTGTAGGAAAAATGACTTTATGGAATAAAAAAAATATGACTAGGTAGGGCTTAAGAAAAACAAGAGAATTTTAATAGAAAATGATTACAGGGAAAAGAAGACAAAGCAAAAATTGTAGTTAAAGAAAGCAAAGGTAGCATAAAAGTGGAAGAAGATAACAAAACGGGAAACTCTTCCGAAGGAAATGAAAAATTAATTGGCAAGTGCGCAAAAACTACGCAAAAGGAAAGTAGTAGTACAGAGTGAGTCGTAATCAGAGATAGCAAGGCTGAAATAGTATATAATATGGACGAAGTAAGATGCTGTAGTAGGAAATATTACAAAAAATTGTTGAGAGGTAAAGCTATAAGGCAGCACAACTGCGGCATAGAGGACGATAGGTCGCAAAACTGGGTTGAAAGAATTAGTATCTCTGAGCTTAGAGATATCATTAGGATTAAAAAAAATTGTAAGGTTGTTAGTAAGAACTGGCCGTGACTAAAAAAGGTGTGGATCTTGGGACAGTAAAGGTGCGTGGGTTATCGTTTTCAGATGATAGGGTTGTTGTGGCAAAGTCATTAATTTTCAGACAATTAAGAAAAAACTTGCTTTATTTTATGATAAACACCTGCTGTGCATAATTTTATTTAATTGCAAATTATCTCTCATGAATTTAATTACGAAACAGTTCTTGTATATGAACCAAATAAATCTATTTTCATTTACTCATTTGGTTATAACAGATTCAATATATCATTTAACAAATCATACAAGCTCCTTGAGCTTAAAAATATGATAACATGATTTATGCAATGCCTGCGCAAAATGCATAACTTTTATGCAAACAAAAATGTTAATTTTTTATGTTTTTGTACTACACAATTTAATTTTTAAATTTGTGTGATGATTGTCCGGGGGCTCACGCCTTTGTGTAAGAACAATTTTTTAGACCCTTATGAAGTGTGGACCCTGAATTACCACTTACTTATTACATTTTGATTCAAGTTCGGATCACAAGCACTACTATTTTTTAGTTTGACATTTACCTAAAAATGAAAGTTATCTGTTGGACGAACGCCGGCTACCAATACTGTTTTAAAATTCCTTGAGATTGGGCTATTTCTGCCTAATGGAGATTCCTGGATTTCTTGTCTGGTCATTTCTCTAATCGACCCGCTGCTCATGTTTATTTTTATTCGTTTTTGAGAGCCACTTGTTCTTGTATATATTCCACGAAGTATTTTAGTAGTCTCTAATATAATTGCAAAGACGTCACCATTCGATGTTGATAAAACAGTTTGTTCTTCAGTTGGCACAGGCTGAAGGACCTGACCTTTTCCTCTTACTTGAATTGGTTTACTGGGAGGAAAAGTGTATCTTCGAATTTCAAATAGCCGGTTCGGATTCGCCTCTGGTATAAGCCGAATATGTCTAAGTCGTTCATGTTGATATCCAAGTATAAGGGGAGAAAAAAAACTGGCAGGCGGAGACCTTGACCTGATACGAAGTGGTGGTTCAGAAGAAAAAGACCTGACCGGAGAAGCCGGAGAATGGGTACTGGCAGAAGGAAGAGGCCTTTCAGGAGAATTATCTCTGTAGAAAGAATATGAAGTTCTGGAACGAGGAACACCAGGAATAGGCTCGCCATTAGGCAAACATTCAAACTGTAAACTTAACTCTGCAACAACAAGCAGTGGATCAAATGTTTCTTATGTATTCTGTTCCGGCATATTTTTCTTTTATGAAGGGAGAAAAGTACCTAACCTCATTTCGTCAACAGCAATCGCATGCTTATATGAAATAACATTATAAACTTAATTAATGCGTACTCTAATTTTCTAATCCATCAGTTTCAGACAAGCTCAAATTAGGCATAAAATAAAAGAAAAATTGAGATACAGAACTTAGGTTAAATCGTTAACTATTCGAATTGCGCATGGCTTGGCATGGCTTGAAAAAAATGTGCTTAA
Organism: Amphibolips quercusostensackenii; assembly: GCA_032357855.1. NCBI lineage: Eukaryota > Metazoa > Arthropoda > Insecta > Hymenoptera > Cynipidae > Amphibolips > Amphibolips quercusostensackenii. The sequence continues at coordinate 4,537 of JAUELO010012924.1, forward strand.
AATTATAGATATATAATATTATTATATTTACCAATGTTATTAAGGATAACCGCGAATGATAAGACAAGAGTAGAAACAATTCTCATCGTTCCTAATTTCAAAAAAAACAGAATAATTTGATAACAAAGAATAAGATTCACAATATGTTACTGCTAAATATTCTACCGTTTCATTGCATTATATAATGACGAATATATCCTATAGTCATTATCACCAAGATAAGAGGCGTCAATGTCATTCTTTTCAGATATTTACATCTCATTTGTGTCAGCTTTAAGTAAAAAAGTGAAATCACTAAATTTTTTAAAATTGATATCACAATTTACATAATTTTGCATATTTGAACAAAATACTTCGTTTACATGCCAAATTAATATAATGTGTATTATAACTGACATTTCTCGGTCAATCGTTATTTTTTACTGGTCAATTTGATCTACGAAAATTCACAGCTCAAAGGATTTGGAATTTTATAGTAAGTTTAAGAAATTTTAGAATAACGAATTTTCATATAATTTCAAGGGATTAAAAAGAGTTTAAGATTTTCTACAATATTGAAAGAAATTTTGAGACTTCAAGGGATTCTGAAAGGATGTCAAATATTTTAAAGTATTTCTCCGAATCTAAGTGATTTTCAGGAATTTCAATAAATTTCTACAAGGATTGCAAAATTTGACCATTTCCCAAAGAATTTAAAAGATTTTATACATTTCAGAACGTCGTACAGGATTTTACAAGATTTAAGGGATTCTAAAAATTTTGAAGCAATTTAAATAATATAGGTGAGAAAAAAACTGAAGAATTTACTTAGAAGTCAATGTAGTCGCTGGACTAGAAAAGGACAGTGAATTTATTTTTTGACACATAAATTTTGTAACTTTGCAGAAGGAGAATCTATCCAATTACTTGAAATATCACAAATTTTATATCAAATGATGTAATGCAATTTAAAGTAAGTTAGATTTCAACTTTCTTTTAATGTCAGTTTTAATTTTAAACTTTTTTAATCTTAAATTCGTTTAGTTCACGAAGTGTATTTATAACATATTTTACATGAAAAATTAAAGCGTTAATAATTAAAAATTACTTAACATAAAGTTTTTAGTTGAATAGCTGTATATGTAAATTATTCCAACAGACGTTAGCGTCTGATTAAAACTTTATAGCCTGTTTTTAATAGTAAAATAACTTGAATTTAATAGATTTTTAATTAAATGTTTTTATTCAATTTTGAAGCGTATATAAATATTGTTTCAATTCTAAAAATTCTCTTTTGAACCCATTAGATTTCAGAGTTTCTTATTTCAAAAAAAAGAACAACATTTTAACATTCAGCAACATTTAACGGTTCATTTAAAATAATCAATGATACATCAAATATTATTATTTATATAACTTAATCATAAATCTTTAAACTGTTGAATTCATGAAAATTTTAAATTCAAAATTTTGAGGTTTACAAAGGACGACTGAAAAATCTGGAAAAATAAAATTGAAAAGTTCGCGACACTGTCAGACTTCCAAATAAAGAAATTCCTAAATAGTAAAGTTCCCGTTTAATAAAATTCTCGTATAATGAAATTCTCTAAGGGGAAAATTCCTGAAAAATCAAATCCACAGAATTATAAAATTCCCGAATTATAAAATTCCAAAATTATAAAATTCTTGGATTATGAAATTCCAGAATAATAAAATTTTCTAATTGAAAAATTCTTTAGAAATAAAATTCCTGAATTAGAAAATCCTTGTATAATATAATTTATATCAGTTTATAAGATTACCGAATTTAAAAATTATTAAATAATAAAAATCCCAAGGGAAGATTGCTAAATTATGAAATATTCGTTATAGAAAATTAAACGATTAATTTCATTAACAATTACTTTTTAATTTAAACAAATGCCATAGTCAAACAGTTTTTATAAAAAAATTATTTTTAAACTTTAAAGTTTCAAAAATTATTGTTTGTGTTTAAAATCACAATAATTGAAAAAAATGTATCCACAAATATATAATTCGGTGATTTTTTGTCAGAAATTTTATTATTTGGTTATATTATGAATAGTCAAGAATTTTATTATTCTTAAATTTACCGATTCAGTCAAATTATAAACTGTTAGGGAATTTTATTATTTAGGGAATTATTCAATTCGGAAATTTTATTATCCAGAAATTGCAGTATTAGGGAATTTTCTATCTTAGGAATTTAACTGTGTTAAAAAATTTAATTTTTAAAAAATTTTAGCCGTCCCTTTACGGCATTTAATTTAAAATTGTAAAGTGTTAAATGCTTTCATTGTAGGCGTGTAAGTATTTCAGCGTTTAAATAAAAATTTCTAAATTTAAAATTTGTTAAGCCTTAAATTTGAAATTTTAAAATTTATAGTTTAATTTAATGGCCTTAATTTGCAATCGTATGCTCTTTTTATCCCCGAATTCGCACAAAATAGCGTAATACTGATAACACTCATACATCGAACATCAACACTCAAATCCTCCTGTCATACTTGAATTTTTTCTTGCCTATACTCCATACTTCTTCCATCGCCTTATTCGCGCATTTAGATCTCTTTCTCACCTCCATCTCGTTTTCTTTTCTCGGTTTAAACCAAAATCCTAGGTAGGAAAACTTTTTCACTAACTTTACTACTGCGTTATTTATCTTTAATTCGCACGCTACTCTACGCTTATTATTTCTAAAACATATTATCTCAGTCTTATCCACATCTAATATTAGATCCTTTCCTTATCAGCTTCTCCTCTAAATCTACCAGAAGAAACTAAATAAAATTTGTCTTAATGGACTCCTTTGCTTGAACATCATTTCTGTTCAAAAATCATCTCCTTTCTTTTATCCTATCATCACCCTTATTAAAATTTCCACAAATAATTCTTTTAAACTTCCTTTTAAACCTTTGTCTACTTCTCTGCCATTCACGGCTGTCCATTACACACATCAATTTACTGACTCAAATGCTGCTTTGAAATCCAGAAACAGTGCAATTGGTTCCCCTTTCTTTCGTCTCAGGTTCCTATTACATAAATAGCTTAGCACCGCATAAATTTTATATCCTACCGTCATGAGTGTGATACCTCTTCATTTCTTCACCCTTTCTGCCCTCTCCTATCTTAAGCAACAGCACGATCAGCCCTTGTAACCATTCCTGCTGACACCTATCTTTTCTCTATTCCTCATTGCAAATCCTCGACATCTCTTTTTTCATTCCTATTCCTCCCAATTTCAGTGCTTTATTTTCTTAGTTATTTTTCCTTCTTGACTCGTTTTTTCAGCCTTGCAATTGCCTAATTCACCTCTTTTCTGTCTCTTTGTTTTCGCTGTCCTTACCCCCTGCTATCACTTTTCTTCCTTCTTTATTTACCCAATTTTTCACACCCTCTACAGACTTCATAAATACTTCGTCTACTCATTTATTCTGATATCCTTATATATGCCTTCCCTTCTTTCTCTTTCCTGTTCAAAAATTCACATTTTTTTCCTTCCTTCACCGCATTCTCTACCTCTTTTATGTATCTTTTTTCCTTTTTCTGCTTTTCTCCCTTAACGTTCTCTTGCGCTTCCTCTTCCTCCTGTCAAGTTCCTTTTTTCCGCTTCCCCTTTTCGTTATTTACTTACAATCTCCTTTATCTTATATTTACTTTTTATGCATTTGACACCTTACCCCCATTTATACCTTCTTCCCTCTACTGCATTTTAAATCTTTACATCTTAATGTGCCGATTATCAGAATATAGTGTATTATAGTGTCCTTTATACTTGTGCGCTTCTGTTTCCCTTCTTTATCCTCCCTGTTATTTCCGTTACAAATAAACCATCCTGCCTTCCCAAACCAGTCTAAGAGCCTCCTGCCCACCTAAAATATTTCTACATGTTTCAAATTTCTTATGAAACCTTCTTTTTTCCTGATCCACACTTCTCACACTTGTTTGCTAATTTATGCCTTGAGATTCACTTCCCCTTTCTATTAACACCATATCCTTCTTCTTTTTCTCTGTCTGTTTTCTTATCGTTCTCTGTCCTTCCACTTCTCCTTTTCTTCTGCACAAGCATACAACATACATAACGACATTTTCTACTCTTATTCTTCTCACCATTGTTCTGCCCTTTTTCCATATACTATTTCTCTTCTTCCTCTACTACTTTTTTTCTTTTCACCCCTTAACTCATACCTGAAACCATCCTATTTTTGCTATCAGCCCTAAAATAATTTACCTTTAGTTTTGAATTTAGACACAAACCAGAGCGCTACTCTCACGTCTCTCTTTTAGAATTTTTCTTCGTTCTTCCTTGTATTCAGGCCCTTTTGTTTTTTGAAACCGCTCGGTAACACTGGTATTCTCATTTGCCTCACCGTCTTTACCTTTATTCACTTCTCGTTCTTGACTTTCCTTCAGGTCTTCTTCTTGATCGTCCTAAATCCTCACCTTGCCGTTTACCCATGTACTACCTCTCCCAATCCTTACACTATTACATTTACTCCTCTCAGCCTATGCCTTTCTCTTGATCAGCTATTTCCTTTTTCCACTTGCCACATCAGATCTTCTTTGACTTTTTTGTTTCTTTCTTTTAACAATTTTTCCTTCTTCATAACATTATACTTTTCCTTATCACTTCGTCATTTCAATAAAAACACAAATTCTTTTTTTCTCCTTTACTCCTAGTTTCCTTGTCCCTTTCACCCTGACTTACTCAGCGATGTGTCTTTCCAAATACCCAATTTCTCTCTTTTTCTTCTCGTACATACCCTTAACTATTATATTTTTTTTTCTCTCCGCCTTTCCTTTCCTTTTTATTCTTCTTTCACCCGCAATTAGTCTCTTCCATAACCTCTCATTTTCCTCATACATAAAAGATTCACCCTCTTTTAATTTTTCCAAGTCCCCTTTCTCTTTCATCTTATGCTCATTTCTTATTTCTAGCTTTCTCACTTCCTCTTTAATCAGTTTAATTTATCCTTTTTTTCCCTCGTATTCTTTTTCTAACTATTCTTTGTGCTCTTCAATTTATTCCAGAACTTGTCTTTCTGTCCTTTTCATAATTTATCTCATTCTTCCTATTTCTGTCTCACTTCAATCGCATCGTTTTTCCCCCTTCCCCTTTGCCCTCCTTATTAGTCTACCATATAATCTAGTTTCTCGCACATATCTTTTCTCGATCCCCTTACTCATCACACTTACTCAACACTTGCCGTTTTACATGCCAAAAAATGTCAGCATTTGTGAAATACCGCGTAACTTCAATCAGTATCAAAAATAAAAGCCTGTGAATTTGTTGAATAAAATTGTTTAATCAATAAATAATTGTTGCCTCGGGATACTTGTCACACAACACAGCCATGTGCAATATATTTGTAGTTAATTCTAGGGAAAAAGAAACTTACTCTTCCGGAAATCTGAAAATGATATATTTGTTAGAAAAACATAAAAATATGTTGTGCAAAATTATATATTCACAACCCAGAACTATAAGAAAAGTGTTCGCAATTACACCTACGAAAACGGAATATATTTGTAAATTGTTATAAAAAATGTGCACTTGTTTACAAACTCACTAAATTTTGCTTGCTTTTATTTAACTAGTTGTTTAAATTTATGAAATTCACATTCTCGTCGAAGAGTTACCGTTCAAAAGAACATAAAGAAGCAAATTTTAAGAAAATCACTATCATTTGCTGAATTTTCCTTAGCAGCACACACGTTTGGGACAAACTTGAAAAAGTTTCAAAGGAAAAAGCAATCGGGAATAAATGTATGTTAAATCGCAAAAACTCTGATTTGCGTATATCTTAACAAAATTTATTTATTATTATGAATATACATTATATTATTATATTCACCAATGGAATTAAGGGTCACCGCCAAGAATAGGACAGAAGTAGAAATTATGCTTATATTTTCTGATAAGTGCATTGACAGATTATTGTGTAAATTAAGAATTTTAAATGCAATGTAACTGATAAATATTCTTGTGCTTCATCTGATTATAAAATACACATGTCATATAGCTGTTATCTCTCAGATTGTAGGTGACAAGGTGATCCTACACAGATGTTAACATTTCATTAAAGACTGTTTTAAGGAAAAAATGTATTTACTAAATTCATTCAAACTGATGTAGAAATTTATATTAACTTTTATTCGCGCATTAGCGAAATCCGTCATTCCATAGAAAATTTTTATATTAACTATAATGGCCTATCTAAAACTTTGACATTTTTAATAAAAGGTGTCTACCGAAGAATAAATTTATAACTCCCAGTCATTTTTCGATTTTCTTCTAGTCAATGTAGGAGAGTTCAAATGAATAAAATATACCAAACGATTTTCAATTATTTCAAAAGATTTCTAAATATTTTGTAAAATTTTTAAGATTTGTAATTTAAAACAGGGAGTTTTGTAAATAAAATTATATTTTTGAATTTAAACAGAGAAGTTGATGATAAGTTTGATTACACTGCGCAACAAAATGTGACCTATACGCTCATAGAATGAGATATGTCATTTTCAGAGTAGTTTTTTGCTTGTTTCTGTAATATATTGTACGGTTGCCAAGATAATCTAAAAAAAGAGCTAAAGAAATTTAAAAAAAAATTAGGGCTCCGGCTATCACTGTTCAAAAGAAAAATGGCAGAGAAATTCTCTTTTTCTACGGAGTTGCCAATTCGACGGTTTACACGTACTTGAAGCAGATCGCTGTACTGTCTCTAGTATTTCATTGAACAACACTCTTCAATATCTGCCCATTTCACATTATGCACGAAGCTTATTATTTTCTTAGTGTTAACAGTATTTAATTATTTGAATTTTTGAGCAGGTTTTAATGACGCAGGCTTC